>JABCMJ010022817.1:0-12713 GCA_014822125.1 Arbutus unedo | reverse complement strand
CTATCTTTGATTATGTTGCTATAGATGTACCTTGAATTAGAATAATATTATAATGCTTTTCTTTTGTTTTTGTTTGTTGTTTTGACAGATTACATAAGCACAAAGTTGGTGAATTTTTGAGATGATACAAGAACTTCTTTTTGAGATGATGACCTCGGTAGACTTTGGTTTACTTTTGTGGTCATTTTGAGATGATGACATCGGTAGATTACATTCGTATTTGTTTTTTGGTACTTTTTGACAATTAACGAATGTACATGTTGATTTAACTTTGTTGGTTACTAAAAACTTAATTATTTTGTATTTGAGTTGTGAGAGATGTATATTTCAATTTAACAAGAGCTTGTATGTTGGTTTTTTTGACATCTAACAGGTTTAGTTAAAGCAATTAATATATAAATATTAATATAAGAAATAATTGCAAGGAAATGAATGTGTCATTTTGTCATCTAATAGGTTTAGTTAAACCAATTAGCAACAAAAATAATTTTCTTGTTACTAACAAAATTCTTACCCAACGAAATATTTCCTTGTCTATTAATAAAACTAAACCAATTAGCTACAAAATATTTCCTACTGTTTAAGAAAATGTAAATATTTCCTCGTCCATGTATATAGTAAAAAACTTTTTGCAAGGAAATGGGCATAGTGTTTTGTTGCCAAATAGGTTTAGCTAAACCAATTGGCGACAAAAAAATTCCTAAACATTTATAAAATGATTTAGCAAGGAAATATTTCGTCATCTATATATGTAGTAAAAAAAATTTTGCGATGAAATGGGCATAGTGTTTTGTTGCCAAATAGGTTTAGCTAAACCAATTGGCGAGAAAACAATTCCTAGACTTTAATAAAATAATTTAGCAAGGAAATATTTTGTCGTCTATATATATAGTAAAAACAATTTTGCCAGGAAATGGGCATAGTGTTTTGTTGTAGCTAAACCAATTGGCTAGAAAAAAATTCCTAGACATTAATAAAATGATTTAGCGAGGAAATATTTCGATGTCTATATATATAGTAAAAAACGTTTTGTGAGGAAATGGGCATAGTGTTTTGTTGCCAGATAGGTTTAGCTAAACCAATTGGCGAGAAAAAAATTCCTAGACATTAATAAAATGATTTAGCAGGAAATATTTCGTCATCTATATATATAGTAAAAAACTTTTTGTCAGGCAATAGGCATAGTGTTTTGTGGCCAAATAGGTTTAGCAAAACCAATTGGCCAGAAAAAAATTCCTAGACATTAATAAAATGATTTAGCAAGAAAATATTTCGTTGTCTATTAATATATATTTATTAATATAAAATACAATACCTACGAGGAAAAGGGTATGCACGACAAATTATTCTGATATTTTACGAGGAAATATTTTGTCGCCAAAAGCACTTAAAGGCAACGAAATGACAGTTTTCTCGTGCAGGGGTTTTTTGCGTGAAACTATAGGCGAGAAACAGAACCGAGGAAAATTTTCGTTGTAATTTCTATTACCAACAAAATTAGTCTCTTTGGAGACGAATTTGGATTCTTGTTAGAAATCTTATTTGTTGTAGTGAGTTTTTGAAAAATGCCAAGTCAACATAATAACATTTCTTTTGGGGGAATTACAGCCCCGACAACTCACTGCAAACTAAAATTTTGCCGTATAAATGGTAATATAACGAAAGGTTTTGCTAGCTTGAGGCACAAAATAAGCTGTAATAAATATGTTTATTTTGATAATTTATATTTATAATAATTCACAAACATTATTTTTTTAAGTTTAGTAAACATGTGAGATCATAAAATAAATGTACTTAAAATATTATAAATAGGCAAATCACTTGTTACTTGTCAAAGCATCATAATCTTACCAAAAAAAAAAAAGAACCAAATATCCTATCAAAGTATTCGTAATTTATTTAAAAAATCAAGTAACAAAATAATATAGATAAAATATCGAACATCGAATGATAGGTTAATATGTCACTCATATTTTAAAACAACCATTGAGCCTTAACTATCAATCTTTGAAGGAGAAAATAAATTACGAATTGTCTAATCACTTGACAAAAAAATTGAGCAATAAAAAATAAAGAATGAAAAAATTCAAGTTTCTAATACTTCAAAGAGAATACAGGATTCAAATCTATGTTTCTAGAAGTAGTTTTCTTCTTCTTTTGTGAACAATCGGCAATACTTTCTTTGTGCGGAGAAATTGTAAAATTGTGCCCAACACTCTTACATAATTTACGTGTAAAATTAAAAGAAATTACAACCCTCGATTTGAAAATCTCTTTTTTTAGGAAAGAAAAAAAAATTAAATCATTGTAAATATGTAAATATTTTTTTTCCATAAAATTAAATAGTTATCAAAAATAAATATAACAAATCATGGTTATTTTTATAATTTAACTTCTTTTTAGTGAAATATTATTAAAAAAAATTATTAAATGAAACTTAACTTGTACCAAAAACAGTCAATAGCATTTGGCTATAACGAATATTACTATTAGACTCCACACAGGGTTAAGGACTTTTAGATGTGTTATATATATATATATATATATATATATATATATATATATATATATATATTTTTTTTTTTTTTTTTTTTTTTTTTTTACCCTAACAAAGTATATAATTCAGAATACGTAAATATAGTTGGTGGGAATCTGAAGGGATAGGCATCGGGATAAGTGATGGAATGGCTCCAAGTGAGATCTTTGTTGGCTGAAATTATGCGTTTACACCCTTTCCTATTTTTAATTCCTTAGTTGCGTTTTGCTTTGTACTTTCTTAAACATGACTACCATTCTCTCTCTCTCTCTCTCTCTCTCTCTCTCTCACACACACACACACACACGCACTCAGTGCATGGTCGACAGTCCAACCAATGAACATTTCAAAAGTAGGAAACTTTAAAAAGCAAAAGCTGCAAATTCTCTCTCTATGTCTCATATCTGGAATGTGGTTCCAATTCCATCATGCAAGCTTCTAAGAATTAAAGTTCTCAACAACAAAAAAAAAAAAGCTTCAAAGTAAAAGAAAATACCTTCAATAATTGCCGTTCGATGTAGAATAAACGGTTGATGTGTTTCTCACAAGCAGTGCTATAGGAACTTGTTTGTTGTGGTGTTCGGCACTTTATTTTTATTTTTTTTTAAAGACTTTCGGGTTATTTGACATCTACATCAACTTTTACTCATCTAATAGTTACTAATGGGGCTGAATTAGGGCATAAATTTCTATTTGAGTTGGCTTTCATACAAATTGATAAACCTTTTAAGATTTTAAATCTGAAAACTATGAATAAACATTAATTCTCTAAGTATCAAATTTTTACCACCAAATGAACCTCTTGTAATTGTCTTTGGTAAATTTTTCATTACATATTTTGAGTGTTTGGAAGCCAATTTTAGAATCTGTTTTGGTAAGTGCAGTATTAAAAAATAAACTGGAGAAGGTAAAATTTTAGAATTCACACACTATCTTCTAACAAAATCTATTTTGCATATTATTACTTATATACTTTTACATATTTTGATTAGAATTTAGTAATTTAAAACTTAAAATCTAAAATCTGAAAAACATCCCTCAAATTAATTTGGATAAGCATTTGAAAAGGTAGAATTGGGAACAAAGATAGAGGGAATGTATGCATCTGCCATACGCGGAATACAAAAAATGATTGTGTAATATTGAAGTGAGACACTAATGAGGCCGCTGACCGTCCTTTCTAGCTCAGAGCAATGATTTGTAAAAAAATTAGAACACAATTGTGGTGCCGACCAATACTCATCTGATGCTTAAGTCAAATTGAGTAATCTTTTGGGAGAAAAACAAGATAGGAAAATATTTAAGACAATGGCAGACCTTACTTGCCCTGCCCGTTTAGGAAGCATTTTTTAACCCCCTTATCCCTTAGAGTTCTACTCGGGTTCTACTTCCATATTGAGTAATGATAGGGTCGTTATCTATGACTATTTGAGAGTATTCATCCATACGGATAGAGACTTTATCCCTTCAAATTTGCACACAAGGTGACACGTTCCCGATAGAAGTCTTCCTTCGCAAACCCCCGCCTTAATCCACCCAGCCCCTCCTTTGGATTAGGGTTCCATTTTTCTCCTTGGTTCGGGTAGTGCATAAAGCTACTTGTCCTTATACTCCAGAACAAACTGGGATAGCTAAAAGGAAACATGGGCACATTATTCAAACAACTATATATAGCTCTTGTTCACCAATCTAAACTGCCTATAGCATTTTGGATTGAAAAGCCATAACTCTGAGATCCCAATCCAAAATATGGTCATTTATTAGCCATGTGGAGATTAATAATTTTAACTGGGGGATTAGAAAAAAACTGTTCGTGAGTCGTGAATTATTTTCTGGGGACGTCGTGAACACGGAATAATTAATTGGGTGTAATTGTGTACCAGCGGGTGTGCTTGCTGAAAAACTTGGTACCCTTTCTACAAAATGTGGAAATCCCTCCACATATTGGACACCGCTTTGCCTCTTCCCTTCCGTAATCAAAATCCAAGTTCCTTCCATTTCATTCTGCTGCTAAATCATTCCAGAGTGTTGAGAGAGCTGTGTGTGTATGTGTGTGCCTGTCTCTGAGAGAGAGAGAGAGAGAGAAATTGGAGAAGGAGGAGCAATACTCAGCTTTCCCAATTCCAAAAACCAGGTAATTAGTTCTCAAATTTCTCGATTGTTTTTAGTTTAATTCATTTATTATTTATTCATTTTAGCTAGGTTAAGTGGTATTTATTCGTACTAGGATGGTAAACCTTGGTATTGGAGCTTGGAGGTTCGGCCATGGAGGTCAGAGAGCTGAAACTGAGCTTTGTATTATGCTTGGAAGGTAGTCCGGACATTCTCTAGGATGATCCGCCTTGCTACCGAACCCACGATCGGCTCCACATCACAGTTAAATGTGCTCATCCTAGAGCAATCCAGGGATTGGTGACTTGCTAGGAAGTCAGGTTGGACGGTCAAAGCAGATACTATTGTACAAGGCAGAAGCAGGTCATTACAAATGGTATCAGAGTTTGCATCAACTGAAAATGTGGGACACACACAAGGATGTGTGTTCCTAAGTGAGAGAGATTATGACACTCTAGCCAAGCTCTAGTGCTAGTTGTTAGGCCAAGCATCTGGGAGAGAAAGTTTTGGTAGACGTTTAGATGAGTGGTCAAGAGTTTCACATCGCTTGGTGGATATAAGTTCAGTACTATTTATAATAAATCATGGCCCTACCTTGTACAAGGTGTTTTAAGGTCGTGAGGACGTCAAAACCAAATAAAACTTCACAGTTAAGTATTTCATTCAGGAGCAATCTATGAATGAATGACCTACTGAGAAGTCAAAACGAACAATATTGTACAAAATCATGACCCTATAGGATTTGAGCAGTCAAAACAAACAATATTGTATAAAATAAGAACATGTCATTATAATGAAGGTGTAACCTCTCGAACCTAACTTGAGACTTGGAGCCTATCTGAGGTATTAAGCCCAGAGCATAAAGTTATGCACCTCGTACCTCTCATGTTTGAGAAGGCCGAGCATGTATTGACGTAAATATTGATAGAAACAGTTTTATGAAAAAATTATTCGGATCAATCCCTTCTTGATATTTATTTGAGCCGATTTCACACGGATATCATTAAAAATATGTTTTGAATACATTGAACGATTCAAATCATTAAAATTTGATCAGAAAATAAAAAATCCATATTTTAACAAAAACGAGAAATTCCTCCCTCCTGAAGAGGAATTCTCTATCTATATGTGTGTGTGTTATGGTAACACATTGGCAGAAGATAATTGGTAATGTTATCAGATAGTTGGATGATTAGTCATGATATATGCATATCTCCGTGTACAACTTGATTGTGCACGTACACGTGCAGTTTGGACCACATGATGCCCTTGACCTGATCTTCAATCACTTGTTTTGGGCCATCTGACCATAATAATGTTCATTAACATCAGTGGAGGCAAAGTGGATCAAATGGCTATCACTTAATCAATTGGACAGATTTCATTATTATAGAGATCGAAGACTCAGTACTTGATGAGAGAGAGACGTTACTAACATCAAAAGAGCAATATTAGTCACAGACATTTTGGCTGATAGTTGAAATGTCCTTCGATAATTATGTACCATAATAAGAGAATTGCACGTAGAATTAGAGTTTTTCCGAGCACAAAAATATGAAAAAAAATTAATACAAAAGTTAAGACTTACAGTGAAAATGGCTAAAACTGTCCTTACTAATCAACTCGGTGTTAGTATTCTAAGTGATCGATTTATTTTTCAATGATAGGGATTGGTGGAGCATTCTTCTGTACATACTTAAGGCATCTCCTGCACAAGCCATCCCTATCATGAGCTAATTTGACATATCATTGAATTGATCGGTATGACTGAGTTTACTCGTATTGGCTGAATTGAGCAACAATGAGCCGAACAAATCTTGGGTTGGCTATATCCAACGGGCTCTAATCTAACAAGTTCCCAAACCGAGCTCATGGCTTAAGATTCCACTTACGATTGGGCTGGCTAAGCAAGTTCTACTTCTATTTTGGCGACTTGAATTTTATTTGGCCCCCACGAGTATTTTTAATTTTTTAAAATCTACTCCACAAAAGTTTTGTTTACAAAATTGAAAATAAAATTAAATCAAACTCAAATCATTAATCAATTGGGTCGACTGCAGGAATTTTTTTTAAAATAAGCTATGTCAAGAAATATTATTTCTAAGAGAGGAATGTTTTGCCAGTAAGTCCTTAACCAAGACTAAAGTAGAAGTTGTTGGCTATTATTGTCCTTTCTCTTCACACCCCCACGTGCCACAACCAACAAGCACTCCAGTACTTCACTTGGTGGATTCTTTGAAACATTACATACATATATCAATACGTGATTTATACATAGATGCACGTATGTATGTAAATATATATGGATACAGGCATATAGTTCCTTTTTCATGTCCATTCAAATCCATCTTTAGCATCATTTCATGCCTTTATTCTTTTTTTCACTTTAAACCAATTTACCAATCAAGTATGAAGCCCCCCCCCTCTCTCTCTCTCTCTCTCTCTCTCTCACACACACACACACACACACACACACACACAAAAGAAGGTGGAGCCACAATAGAGTCAAAATAAGTGGAATTGAATCGGACAAATTGACCATAATCCTGTTGAAGATATGCTATTAAGTGGGTGGTACCCAAATGAGTAGGAAATAATTGTTCTTTTGACCACACAATGAGCTTGAATGGAGGAAGAAATACTACTACTTCACATTTCAACAAATTAGTACGAAGTTGAAATGATACGTAGATTTAGGTCTGTCTCCACAAAAGGGGGAAAAGCATCATAAAGCATCCAATCTAGTGGACCCACCAACTCTACTTTTGTCCCTCATCTCCTCAATCAATATTTACCATCCCCACAATTTTTCCACACCACCCTATGGAAAAGGGAAAAAAAGGGTTCGAGATGTTGAAATTTATCAAAATAAATAAATTTTTAGTTGGGTCTATTATCAAAAAAAATTTATACTTGAGAATACTTATTTTAGAATGTAGAGTTTTGTTCCGCATTACTTAAGTAGGAAAAAGTTAAATAGTTTATATATGAGAGCACACCTATCAAGTTCACTTTAATAGTTTGACTCTAAAGTGACTTGGCTCATAGGTGTTTTGCACCGTAAGCCGATAAAGCCAGCGTACTTCGCACTTCCAAATTCACTCACACTCGCACACGCGTGGCAGTAGGCTGTATGGCACTTTGATGGTGTACTTTCCAGTTAGCGCGAGGCGCCTTGTGTGCGCCCTTTCTTATTGCGACTTGACAGTAAGGTGGCGCTAATGTGGCACACACGTGGCGTACATGTGGTAGTTGAGTCACACGGGTGCACTCGTTAGATTGGATGTGACCCATTTTTCTTACCTGTTCGGGTGACCCGGTTAGGATGCAACCGGATGTGCCCATTCGATTGGGTGTGAACGTGTCCATACGCAAACAAGTAGAATCCTATGCGATTGGGTGCACGTAAGAGTAGAGTCAAGAATTTTTTTCTACTTGAATGAAAATTTTATTTGGAATCATACATACTTCTGCAGTCTGCTTCATTACTGATTAGAAGTACATATAGTTAGTTATAAAAACTGAACATTTACCAAGTGACATGTGATTTTGATTTACAAATCCAATAATTTTCATATTTTGAAAAACGGCCCATGATAAAAATGGTAATAACATGAAGTATATAAGCAGTCTTTTGAAGTATTGTAGTGGACCGAGTTCTCGAATTGACCCGCCACCAACCTATCAGACCGAAGTTTGAATTAATCAAGTATCAATTGAGCCGAAGACCATCTTGAGTGGATCCTAATCATGGAATGTGTCGAGAGCATGGGTCGTCACTATGCCGAATTGCTGATTGGCCTAGAAGATTTTTCACGTGGGACAGACGGGCCAGCAACATGGCTCATCGCCCTGCTGAGTAACTGACTTGTCGTCAGCAAAAGTAGCCAGGCCCCTTTGGGAATGGAAGGTGACCTAAATAAGACACTGATATGGCAAGTTTCCCATTTAAGAAACCATTACGCTTCAAGAAAACGATCAAAATTGATAATGTCCAATTTGAAAAGGGATCTAGAAAGGAATCCTTAATGAATAGGGAAAGAGTCCCACAATATTCGATTACCAAACAAAGGCACTTGATGGCTTCTAAATATGAGATTACAAGACAAAATCAGGTACGCAATACGCAATTAATTATAAGTGCAATCACTATTGTGCTTTCAGCTCACATATTCTAACTTAAGTATCAAAGTGTCTTCTAGCTGTTAACAACTAAGTGACACTAACTAATTGTTCTCTGCGCAGTCTATAGGTGCAACTCGGATCTCAAAGACAAATCAAATCAGATTGACAGATCTTCACAATTCGACAACTTCCGACTCCACTAGGGATGAAGATCTTATTTTTCTGATCAGTATGATGACAGGATCTCCAGTGATGACAAAAGTTAGGATGACCATGCTCAATGGGAAGGAACCAATAGAACCTTCTATTCCTAGAGAAAAGGGAGCAATGATTGAGAAAATCGGTTCTGGAGATCCCCAGTCACTAAAAGAAGTCTCCAGACTGACCGGGATGTGAAGAGATTTGTTTTGAAGAACATTGTTTCTTGGTCTGGCATTCCACACATTGGTATATAACAATAGGACTCAATTTGTTACAAAGTTATTTACGAGATTTTGTGTCGGACACCGGATCAAGTTTTACAAATCAATCCCTAGTTATCCACAGGGCAACGCACAGGCAACGCGCATGTCGAAACATCACGCAAAATAGTAGTTTATGGGATAAAAAAAGGCTCAAAGTCGCAAAGGGAAAGTGTGCCGAAGGAACTGCCCAATGTGTTATGGGCATACTGAACAACTCCTTGCCGATCTATCGGGCAAACCCCATTTGCCTTGGTGTTAGGCATGGAGGCACTGATTCCATTGGAAGTCGGATTACCAACCATTTAAATATAAACTTTCAACCAGGAGAAAATAATAAAGCTACAGCCAAAGACCTGGACTTGGTTGAAGAGAGACGTGACACGTCCAGAATTCATCTAGCAACTTACCAACAGAGGTGGCTAAAGGCTATAACCTTGGCATTCAGTAGAGGATATTTTCGCTAGACGACTTGGTACTTCATAAAGTTGTTGGGAATAAGAAGAAAAAGACTAATGGAAAACTTGGCCTGAGTTGGGAAGGGTCATTTCGAGTAACATAATAGGTCGGCACTACAGCTTACAGACTCGAAGACATGGAAGGAAAAGTCATGCCTCGGCCATGGAATGCATTGAACTTCAGAAAGTACTATTACTAAGTATTTTAAATGTCTTTCAAGTTCATTCAATTCCTTTTAATCAAATATCATTTTAAGTTATGAAATAAAGTCTTGGTTGCTCTTGCACTTTATTTTGTCTGAACTCTTAACTCAGTGGCATCAAGGGTGAACCACGCCTGAGGGTAAGCTTGGTAACATTGTGGATTCTCACAAATGAAAATCCCCAAACCTAACGTATGAAGAAATGAGTTTTGATGGAACACGCCAAATGTAATCAGTGGAAAACAATTCATGTCAAAACACATGGCTAAATATTTGCCAAGATCCGCTTTGGTGGGACATGCCGAATGTCTTACAATGGTACTCTGGACTGAGAGTTCAGTTTCAAAAATGTTGAACTCTCCTAACTCACGCTCCGTGGGGAAGAAGGAGAAAGACAATAAAACTAGACTCAATAAAATTTGGCACGGCGGCCGAATTGAAGCAACATTCTTTTCAACAAAATTTTCTAAGTCATTACGAAAGGCCGAAATGATATCCCAAGAAAATTTGAAAAGTACCAAAAGCAAAGAGTACTAGCAAACAAATGTATGCAAAAATATTACAAACCTTGGGCCAACAGTGCATCGTAAAATAGTTCAACGTCGACCCAACACTTGAATCAAAACAAAAGTCTTACAAAGCTCACAAACCCTCAAAGGAAGAGGTCGTCTTTGGGCGAAACATCTTGTTGGTCAGCATGAGTGGAAGCTTGGATCTGGCTGGAAGGCTTGCTAGTCAAATAGCAAGACAACTCGGTCAGAAGTGAGGAGTCGCCTAAAATATTGACGGCAGTCAGCTCACTAATCCACCCCTTTTTGGCAAATCTCATGTGGTACTTCAACCATCTCTTTAGCGTAAACCTTATCAGCCTTATTGTAGCCTTTGTTCAAAGCCTCCACGACCAAGGTTTTTCTCTCCTCCTCGTAGACTGCCACCATCCTCTGCAAATCTTCAGCATTTGACCCCAACTCGATATTTTTGGCCGAAAGAGATTCCAAGTCTTTTTTTGGGCCTTGGTCTCTGCTTTTCGCTACACTCTATACTCCTTCTCTTCAACATACTTGGCCACTGGTTTCTTTGTCAATCAAACTGTCTTAGAAAGCTTTCGGTCCAACACGGCCAGTGTTTGCACAATCTAAATATAAAAAGAAGGAAAAGGTTCAGAAAATACTTCTAGTCAACAGAAAAGTCAAACTAGATACACACACTCATTGAAAGATCAAACTTTAAGGCATTTTGGAATAGCGGCTTCATTTTAGTTGGCATCACTTCAAAATCTCTTGGTAGGAGGACCGAACACGCTAGAGTGTGAGCCAATCCTTGATCTTCATGTTGTGGGCATCAAGCATGGCCTCTTACCGATCCTAAGTTTCGGCTTCCAAGAAAACCTATAGCATAAGGAAGGTAAATGAAATTATTTCTCCAAATATAAAGAAGAAATTGCGGCACAACAACAAAAGTAAAAACTTAGAATAGCAACATGAATATAGGTGAAGGAAGGGTCATGATACCTAGACTACCATTGTAAAACACAGTTACGTATATAGGATTTAAAAAAAATTAATGTAGGAAAACACAAGACGGAGATGGGGACCGGACGGGACGGGGTGAGGATCGGGAACGGAGATAAAAAAAAATTCCATAAGTGAAGAATCTAAATAAATAAATAAAAAAAGCATCATTTATTCGCCTTCATATATTTGATGTATTTCTAGGTAATACCGCTTCAATGAAAACCACCAAGTGCTCGGTTTAGTGAATAAGTATTTAGAAATTTTTTCATTCAATAGTTGAGTTCAAGTTTTCATAGTCATCTGTGAGACTAAACATACTTTTCAGCACTCTTAGCATGTAGTGCAATCTTAGTTTATGTCCTGATATAAGTACAACGGTAATACTTTTTACGATAATAATGTAGTGTCCAGAAAAATATTGGTGACGAATATATAAAGTAGTGTGTCTATATATTTATTTTGATTAAAATTTAAGAAATACGTAGAAGTATTAAAAAGCTCTTTCTATGTAAATCAATGTTGGTCATCCGTATCAAGTGGTACATGAATTGCTAGTTGACGGAAATAGCTTAATGTTTTTTTTTTTTTTTTGTTTCAACGGGTGCATCTTGAAAAGCTTAGGATGCCTCACACAAGAAAAGTAGGATGCCCTCATCCACAGCCTATACTTTTCCTTGCCTTTTTGTAGTGCAAATATGTTCCTTCACATTTAATTTAGTAGATCATCTCCAATAGGGATAGTCAAATCTTCGGTGGCGTCTCAATAGTGAAAAATGACATGAGATATTGATTATATATTATTTTTAAATACGCAATCAAATTTAATGTAAATTTGGTGTTCACTATTTTTGTTGAAATTTGGCATAAGGTGTCAAACCAATGTGAAACTCAACTCGATTATTTGAGCTATTAATTTGTATGTGAACAACATATATATAATTTAGAGGTGCAGTTTAATTTTCGGACCTCCAAGAATGTAAGTCCTATTTAGAACTTGGTATACACAAAATAGTAAGTACAAAAGTCGGATCTCTCATTTCCTAGTCAAATTTTAACTATTCGAACTATTTAATATGTTTAGAACATGTTTTTATGGGTACACGCGAGAAATCAGCTCAAAATATTACTGGAAATAGCTTTGATACAAGCAATTTTTTATAAAATTGTTCATGTCGACATTTATGAAAAATTGCATGGGTCAAGCGTTTTTTGATATTTTTTTGAGCCAATTTTTCTCGCATACTTTTAAAAACATATTTTTAAACATATTGAATGATTCAGATCATCAAAATTTGATTAGAAAA
>JABCMJ010022815.1:0-13542 GCA_014822125.1 Arbutus unedo | reverse complement strand
TCTGGTTTTTGTGTTGGCAAGTAGGAAAATCAGTTATTTATTCAATAATTTGAATGTGGACCCTTTGGGCATGTGTTCACTACGTCAGTAATTGTTGACGATTGTTATAGATATACAAGATTGTTATGTCAATGCTCATGACAGTGGTCATAGCGACTCTTTGAGTGGAATCTTTTCTTGGAAGTTTTTTTATCCTGGTAATGTGGTTTTGGCTATGAAATTCCCATCTCTCTCTCTCTCTCTGATTTTCAAAATAGTAAAACGGGTTGTCAAATTGTGAAAATATATGCCTTTTCATTGTAACATTTTTGCACATCCCCCGAAATGATAGTTTCAAATTGATACATCACCACTGCAGCCTATACACTCAACACTTCACTTTCTCTCTCTCTCTTTTTTTTTTTTTTTTTATATCCTTCTTGCTATAACACGATTCCGTATTTGCAGCGGAAACAACATGAACTTAGTATTTTCATTATTAAACAGGACAACACATTCGAGCTTAAGCTACAAGAAATCACATCAAATCTTACAGCAATGGAATGCCTTGAAATAAAAAAAATATTTAGTGTTTTCATGACATCGTCACGTGATTGTTCTATAGCTATCTAACACTATACATTTATAGTTAAACTCAAAACAAGTATATGAATGTCAGGTGAATAAATGTGCAGTGTTGGAAGCTCTGGCTCACACATGATGGTATGATAAAAAATGAAGGTAGTATAAAAAACAAGGACAAATTTTAATTCACAAAGCTGCTTAATTTAAAAAACAATTACAGCAAAAAAGAAAATATCGATTTGTTTCGCACGTGTAAGAGGGCTCCTTTCATCCGAATCCCTTCAATTTGGTTGTCAACCATCCTATTGCCAATGAAAAAGAATAAGAATAAAGAGTAAATTACTTATATCGCCGAGACTCGATTTTTTTGAAATGAACCAGCAAAGACTCGATCCGACACTTTTATCTGAGAGTGTGTCTTTTATAAGATGCACTAGATAGTAGATAGGGATCTATTTTATGCCACTAGAGATAGAACTATGGGAGAGGGAGTCATCCCGCAGTATGGTCTCAAGCAGCTGAATCAAGGGTAGTAGTGGACGTGGAAGAGGAAGTCAGGTACATCTGGATCTCCCAACAGAAGAATGTAAAATTCCAAGTCATGAACAAATGGCCTATTAGCTCAGTTGGTTAGAGCGTCGTGCTAATAACGCGAAGGTCGCAGGTTCGAGACCTGCATGGGCCATGTTAAATACTTTTTGCCTTTTTTTTCTTCTTCCCTAACCAGTCTTTAGGGTTCTTTCTTTAGGATTGCCATCCCAAAAACTTGAATTTCTTGAAAATTTAAGCTCAGTTGGCCGATTGCAGTCCCGAAAATTGCAGTTTTTTTTGGTAATCATTCTCCTATGTAGTAATTTCACATCCGAGCTAGAAAGAATTGCTTAGAATTTGTTGGTAATTAATAAGCATGATTTTAGTTTATGTTGTTCAAGACCCTTTCTAATAACTACTCGCCCTTGATGCATAAATTGTATCACTGTGTCGGTTAGGGTAGGTGTTCCCTTCGTATTAGAGGAGAAAGATCAAAGCACACTTGAGAGTCTCTCTCATAACATTTAGTGTGTATTATTTGCTATAGTGATTCTCATATTCATGTATTGGTTGATTTTCCTTGATGATCTTTTCGGCATCACAATCAAGATTTGGTTGCTGATAGCGTATAAATCTGGTCCGGCCAAGCGCGCCTGAAGACGAGAAAAAGTGTTTGAATGCCTTGGGGACACCTGGTGTGGTGTGAACAAGGACCCCACGATGCCCAAATTAGACGCCCAAAGTAGTAGGTGGTTCAAGAAAATTACGGGTATGTTTTGCGATCAAGATTAGACGCGTCATCCTGGTGGTTAGCGAATGAGTTTAGTCGCGCTTTGGCCGACCTCGGACTTCCTCTACTGCTGACCTCGACAAGTCTTCTAGGTCAAATATTTTATTGCCGACCAGGATAAGCCTTCCCGGTCGATCTTACCTTTCATGTCTCACATCATATCAGATGTCTTAATCCAAACTACCTTTTCTCATTCCAAAACTTTTTCCTGATCAATTGTGTGTTTCGAATGCACTAGCTTCTTTAGAGTTGATGGCTTGCTAATATGCACTAAGAGCTATCAATTGCCTTGCTTACACGCCCTTTTAGATTGAGAGAAATGCGGTAGAAAAGAAAGGAGTGTGGTTTTTTCTGAGACTTCATGAGAAAGAAAATTCTACTAATGAGAATGTATCTTTTTTTGCTTCATTTCACATCTTTTCTCACCGTTTTTTGGGCTTGGGATGCTGTAGCGCAAAAATATTGTAATACAACAACATGACGCAGTTTTGCCTCTATTTATAGTTGTTTAAAGCTTAATTAGGATTATATTAGTTTGGATAGTCTGTAAACTGTTTTAAATGTGGACAAAATTACATTGTTTCGTCGTCTCCAAAATGTTTTAAATGTGAACAAAATTACGTCGTTTTGTCGCTCTTCGGTACTAATGTTGTAGTGCACAAACAAAAGGAAGGTTTATACTTTTCCCACCATTTCTCACAATCCAAAGGGTCTTCTCTTAGTCTTCAGCTTTACTTTTCCAGCAGAGAGTAGAGAGAACGCACAAACAAAAGGAAGGTTTATACTTTTCTCCCACCCATCTTGACTTGATTCATCCCCTCTTATTATTTTTTTGCACAATTATGTCTTCTACATTGAAATAATTTATAGTGCAAAGTTGGGTGCTTATATACATATTGATATCCTTGCTCCTGGTAACACTTGTACTTCCACTTCTAAAAGATAAGTAAAAAATATGCCTGCACTTTAGGGTGTTGACTTGTTTAGAGATACACATCCAGTACTTTAAATATTCTTGTCAAATTCAGATTTTTCTTAGCACGTGTTTATGTTTCATTACTGTAAGTTGCCTCCCCCCATCAGGCGATGCAATGGAAGTGCAAAAATTGTCATTGATCGAGAAGGAAATTGAAAAGGAACTCAAATTTATGATGTGTTAATTGTTTGCATATAGCAAGAAGAAAGATACTTATTGTTCTCTCATAAGATACTTATAATGCAAGGAACTTACAAAGTGTTCGCTAAAACATGAGGATAAACTTACGATCTCATGAATCCTTGGTCACAGAGAGTCATTGACTACTTCTGATTTAGTGCTGGCTCCCTTAGCTGATTAACATGATTTTGTACAACTGTAGTTCACATAGGGCGAATCATGTGCTTGGAAAGTGTCATAAAAAGAGAAAGGTCCTAGAAAAATGGTCCGACACCTACTATATGTACCTTGATTAGCAGAAAAATGGAATCCATAAATGGCCCACGATGAGTTTATTTGATTAAGTGCTTATCACTTTCATATTTGGAGAAATAATGTAACACGCGCAGATATGGCCATTAGGCTTTAATAATTATGATGACATTGCCACTCTTTAAGATAAGCCAATGAGCTCAGTTTGACATAATGACACCTTTGTTTTTGCATATAAATCACGAACATCCAATGGTGAGAATTAGTTCAACACAAACAGTTTTCTTCAAATTCAGAAAGATTATGGGTTTCAAACCTTCTCACCACGTCACTATCTCCCTCTTCTTTATGATAACATTTTTGTCTTCATTCGCCTGTGGCCAACTTGATTACAGTTTTTATAATATAGCATGCCCTAATGTGTTCATGATCGTCAGGTTTGGTGTTTGGGCAGCTCTGAGGAATGACACCAGGATGGCTGCATCCCTTCTTCGGTTGCACTTTCATGATTGTTTCGTAAATGTAGTTTGTTTCCTCCATCAAGAATACCCCATGCTCCTGCAGTGCTTTCTCTCTTTTGTGAATCATTTAATGTTCCTCCCCTTTCATGACTTACAAAACGGATTTAGGACAATTTCAAATAATAATACTGTCCAAGTTGACAGCTATGTTTACTAGTACATGTAGAAAGTTAATGTCAATAATTAGCAATAACTTCATAGTCCTAAAGGGCATCTTGTCCATGTTTACTTATTAATCCTCTTAGTATGATAAATAAGCCTAAGGTTGCATTTAATTAGATAATATGACTCCAAATCGATTTTTAGGGTAATATGATGCGTAAAGTAATTTGAAGCTTAGGAACACACAATTTTTAAGGCACAATGATTTAGAGGTACTCATTTTTCTTGAACCTGCTTTTCAAAACACGCTCTCATCAAGTTTGCATTCGACAATTTGAAGTTCAAATTTTGTTTCTTAAAATTTTTGAATTTATTGGTTATTGTTTTCTTGGCATAGGGGTGTGATGGTTCTGTGCTTCTTGATAGCACTAAATATTTCACTGGAGAGAAGAATGCCTTCCCCAACCGCAATTCAGTTAGAGGGTATGAAGTCATTGATAAGATAAAAGCGGATGTCGAAAGAGCTTGCCCTTCAACTGTTTCTTGTGCTGACATATTGGCTCTTGCTGCAAGAGAAGCTGTTGTACAAGTAATTTAGCACGACTATATCATCATCGTTTCAATCAGAAGACTTTCATTTTATTTCTATGTTTCGAACACAGTAGTTCTATCTTCTGTGTCTTGTGTTTATTTTCTCAGTCAGGAGGACCTTTCTGGTACGTTCCAATGGGCAGGCGAGATGGGTTAACTGCTAGTGAGAAAGCAGCAAATGAACAGTTACCATCACCTATTGAACCTTTAGAAAACATCACTGCCAAGTTTGTATCAAAAGGTCTTGACTTGAAGGATGTAGTAGTTCTCTCAGGTACTTGCTTACTTGTTCACCCTCTTTTACTTACTACAAGCCATTCTTGCATTCAAAACAATGTCCATCTATTGGGATAGCAGCCTTCGGGCTCTGCCTGCCCTTTATAATAAAGAATCTATAGTTTTTCACCACTCGTACATGAAGGAGTCTCTTTTTGTCTGGAGGGAATCATTTTTTCTCAACCAACCATGCCTCAAATTTCACAAAATTCTTCTTGCCATCTAGCTTTATCATTACTTGGGATCTGGCATTTTCTCTTTCGAACCAATGGACTGTGGCGCCAAGACAATAGATAGAATATGCTTCCGGTGTTCTGGGAACACTCTTTTGCTACTTGTTTTATGCCAAAGAAGCTCTTATATTACATCATATTCCCTTTCTATCCATGAAAGATTGATGCAGCTTATCCAGGTAGATATTTGTTATTGTTGTAGGTGCACATACTATAGGCTATGCTCAATGTTTCACATTCAAGAGGAGACTATTTGATTTCAAAGCCTCGGGAAAGCCTGATCCTACTCTCGACTCTTCACTTCTCTCCAGCTTAATAAACACTTGTCCAAACGTAGACAAATCTAATACCAAGCTTGCTCCTCTCGACACTGCAACTTCATATATGTTCGACAACGCTTATTATCAGAACCTGGTGAGGAACTCAGGGCTTCTCGAGTCCGATCAAGCCTTGATGGGGGATCCAATGGCTGCTTCACTGGTCAATTCCTATAGCATGTATCCATATCTTTTTTCTCAAGATTTTGGAGTCTCAATGGTTAAGCTAGCAAGCATTAGGGTTTTAACCGGGCAAGATGGGGAAATTAGGAAGACATGTGGCTCTGTGAACTCTTAAAGTTTTAGTGTTCGTAACGGGGGCGGGGGGTGCTTGTATGGTTCTTACTAGGGGAGAGCTATGGATATGAATAAACTAACAAAAATGTTAGGGGTGCTGAATATGTTGCAACCAAATGGGCTCTAAACAAATGGGATTCACCGTCTCTTATTGCGGGTCTCATCATTTATCATTGCGGGTCTCGTCATACACACGCTTGCACGCATACTTACATCGTGCAGTTCGTGCGGGGTTTGGAGTGAATGTGAGTTTGTGTGTCACTAGCATTGTTGCTTATTGGGACTTTCGCGAGAGTTTAGTACGTTTGTATGTAACATTTTCAATAACAAAAGCTGAGTATTTCCTGTTCTTCTGTTTAAGCTGGAACTTGTATATATCATCTTGGTACATGTACAGTTATAGTTTGACAGATTTGGCGTGAAATAATAAGAAATGAACAGATAAGCTCTATTTGAATCGTATGATGGATGTTTATATGTCCCACTTGCAAGAAATCATATGATGGATGTTCATATGTCCACTTGCAAGACACCATGAGTAGTTCACACTGGGTCATAGTGGATCACCCTGATATTCTGCCAGGAACCTTATCAGTGCAAATAGTGATATGCTATCCTTAGCGGATAAGTTATTAGCTCGGAAGCAGTAATAGTTGCACTTGTTAATCAGTAAAATGATTGAGTAGGAAGGAATAAAAGGCGTTATTGGTAGAGGTAATGTCCTTGGCAATACCAGTGAAAAGAATGTGCTTCTTGATTTGTTTTCCTTTGGTTACTTTAAATCTCAACAATCCCTATCGAAACAAGGCACAACCATTGCACAAATCCTAGGGACTGCTAAGGTCTCTCTCTTAGTCATTCAATAAAAGAGACCTGCTCATTCAGTGTTTCACGGGGTTATCGGCCAATTATTCTTTCTTAAAAAGAAGAAGACAGATCCAAGCCTCGAAGAAGACTAATAAATAAACTTCATTTATATGATTCATCGAATAACCTTCAAACTACTGAAAAAGAATCGTTGAAAAAGAAGTATACTGTATACCAAGATCTTTTCTATTTTCTTCGTGAGTCGGGCATTTTCAATCTCACGTGATCTTTGAAAACAATTATCTAATTTGGTAGCATGTAAAATCACTTAGTTGGCTAGTCTTATTCAAAGGACATTGAGACCCTTGAGAGAAGTGACATAAAACCTAACCCCTTGGGTTTATTCTTATCTCTAAAAAGCTTGCCAACTAATTCTCCACAAAGATGTATTTGGATCACAAATTTGAAAAAAAAAAAATGAATATATGGTGAAGAAACGAAGTTAAAAGGAAAGAAAAAGACCCAGAAGATTTATCACAAAAAAAAAAAAGTTATTTAAAATAAGGACCATTTTTTGTGGAGTCCAAAAAGATAATAAAAGTAAATAAGAGAAGTTTATGTGGTCATATAGCTCCCTCTTGTCCTCTTTTTTGAGAAGTCCCTCACAAGTCCTCTAGCATGATTTTTTTTTTATTTTTTTGAGAAGTATATGGTATAACTTTAATCATAATTTGTATAATTTGATTCAAATGATCATAAATAAAAGTAAATATTTTCTTCACTACCTAAAATAATACGTAGTATTTAAATATTTATCGTACATATTTATTCGTAAGTATACCAAACAAGTAACATAAAAGCAAGGACATAACTACTATTGGACAAGTGAAATCACTTTACCTACTCAATTTTCTAAAATTATTGTATTTATTAAAAATGAAAATTAATTAGTAAATTTAAGCAAATTAAAATTATAAATATTGTTATCTAAGATATAAAAATTGTCCCAATATTTCACCTAAGGTATAAAAATTACCCCAATATTTGACTTAGGTATAGAAATTATCCCAAACATTAATTTGACCCGACTATAAAGTTGTCCCAAATATTTACCATATTGTATAAAACTATATCAAGAATTTCATCTAAGTAAAAAAAAAAGTATTTTTATTATGCATATTGTGTAAGAAATTTGTATCACATTTGAATAAAAAATAATTGATAAATAATATTTTATGGGTCTATGATTGAAAAGACATCTTAATTTTTTCTTAACGAATTACTATTTTTTATATATTTTCTTAAATAAAAAAAGTCACATGTTATTTTAAATTAATATGAAAATAAGACTTTTTACATATAGATCTCAATAAAATAAAAAAATTATATAATTTTAGTAAAATTTTTGACTCCACTAACTGAACTTTCTGGATTCCCCCTACATAAAAGAACATACAAATGAATAAAAAATGCACATAAAAAATTAAACCATAAAGATCCCTGGCAGACAAATAGATGACCTTAAAATTAAAATTCATACTTTTCCTAACTACATTTTACATTTTTTTTAGCTTCAAAAGAGGAGCAAAGAAACCATTTCCCCCTTTTTTCAACACAAGAGATCTATTGTGCACAGTGCACAATACAGTGTGTAAACATGTAAGATGTCAAAACGATACTGTTTTGTTAAGAATTTTTAAACAACTGTTCAATCCCATAACGTCCTTATAGATCTTAGGAACAATGAATCACATAATGAATCAAGCAAACAGTTATGCGTAATAAAAAACGGAAAAGAAACTACAAGACACGAGATATACGTGAAAAATCTCAACACAAGAAAAAATCAAAAGAGCCACACTAGTCCACTATGAAATCGAATTAAGAGTACAAGTCTTCTCGCAATCAAATCTATATTTTCTCTCACCATTCCGCTATTATTCTCTAAAAACTCGTAACCCTAATTACATGTTAACTGTCGTGGGGGCTCCGTTATACTCACGGACTAAAAACACCGTTTAACGTTGTCTGCACTCCAATACGTTGTGACACCAAAAATGCTATCGATGTTCGGATGCCATATTTTAAAGATCAAAACAACGTTATTTTAGTGTGCAACGTGTGCCTGGTTTCCGGACCCCTTTTTTCTATTCCTATCACTAGCTCAGTGGAAGGAAGGACTAAGGTGTGCCTGCACTTAGCCTATAGAAGAGGCTGTTCAAAAGTCATCTCTGCGTGGCTTCAACTATGGGCAAAAGAAGGGATCCATTTTTATAAGTGATTGGAACTTGCAAATTGCATCCTCATCAATAAATAAATAAATAAATAATATACAAATTGCATCAACCATCTCTCTGTCTTCAATTCAATGGCCGATCCAGAAATGAGATTTGGGAGTGGTATTGGATTGAGTCCTCATTTGTCACTGTTCACTCGTGACTCAGTTTTTTGTTTTCGAACTTATATTCTTGATTTATTAATTAACCTAAAGAAGAAAAAATTATTCAGTGCGCCGGGGACTGTTTGTTGTCAACCGGTGTCAATAAAAGTGTATCTCAACCGTAGGATCAATTGATCGATCGTAGCATAATAATCCGGAAGTCCAGAGTTGAATCCACAGGGAACGAGTAATGTGAAAGTTTATCGGGACAAAAGAAAAAAAGATTTGAAAAATGTTATAGGAATACTATTGTGGTGATATTAGAACGATTTAAGTGAAAAGAAACAAGATCCAGTTCTCGAGCTGAATGTTGTTAACCGGTGTCAATAAAATTGTATCTCAAGCGTAGGATCAATTGATCGATTGTAGCATAATAATTCGGAAGTCCAGAGTTGAACCCACAGGGAACGAGTAATTTAGAAATTTATCGGGACAAAAGAAAAAAAGATTTGGAAAATATTGTAGGAATACTATTGTGGTGATACTAGAACGATTTAAGTGAAAAGAAACAAGATTTAGTTATCGAGATCCACATTGAGCACGTCTTGCAATAATCTAATCCTCATATAAAGCTCAACCCTGGTTCTACAATATCGAACCTTCGTCGGATGATAGAAAAATGAAGATTTATAGAAACTTAAGAAAGATTGATAATCAATTTAATAATCAAGTTAGGTATATTAGAGTTTCAGATTAAAACCTTGGAGAAAATCTAAGAATTATGTGTGTCAAGAAATTTGTCAACACATAAGCAGAAATCTTTATAAAAATCTTTAATCGATTTCAAAAGTGATTCTTGATTAATAAACTGATATCATACGTTAAAGACTATGTGCAAGGATCGAGTTACTTTGAGTTGCGATTCAATGTTTTACTATTGAATCAAATTCTTGGAAGATTAATTTCTCATGGATATAATGAAATCCATTAAAAAATAAAGAACAAAGAAATTGAAGAACAAATAAGAATTGATGGACTTCAAAAGAAAATAAGAAACTGTATTCGGAATAATCCTTCAACAAAAATTAATCTCTCATTCCTAATCCGTTTCCTAATAAATAGACATAAAGCTAGCACTCTTAATTAAATTAGGAAACTAACAAATAAACATAAACATAAAGAAATAAAAATCCCAACAGTAAAAGAGAATTCTCGGATTTGCACTATTACCAGTAGTACATGTCACTTTGCGGTAGTAGCTCTTATTCTCAAAATTGGACAGTGCATTTTACTACCGGTAGTTCTGGATCCTACTACTGGTAATAACTCATGTCCTCAAATTGGACAGCGTGTTTTGCTATCGATAGTTTTGGATCCTACTACCGGTAGTAGCTCATGTCCTCAAATTGGACAATGTGTTTTGCTATCGGTAGTTCTGGATTCTACTACCGGTAGTAGCTCTTGTTCTCAAATTGGACTGTGTGTTTTGCTATCGGTAGTTCTAGATCCTACTACTGGTAGTAGCTCTGACTTGCTTGACCGTTATTCCAATTTCATGGCTTGATTTTCTTAGCCTCCCAAAACTCTTACAATCCCGCAAATACTTCGAAACATACTAGCACCCAAAATGTACATTAAATAACAAACACATATAAAACGCGCTTCATTAAACAGTATTCGCACACAAGTCAAGGGGTTCAGACACTTTTGTGTGCAAATAAGGGGCACCGCCACATGATGCCCTTGACCCTTTTATTACATGGGTCTCAAGTTCCACGTAAATGTGTAGTAGAGAGGAAACTTAGGACAGCATGGTGGTGTTCCAAGAGCACTAAGTAACTTCTAATAAACAAAATCAACTCGCAGCACTGGGAAAATGAATTATTTTATTTATATTTTAAATTTTCTTGAATTTGAAGGTCGCACATGCCACCTATCAAAGGATTATCCAACGAATAGGTAACTTTGATTATACAACAAATAGGCAAAACAACTCTCATTAACATTATAAACATAGCTAAAATTGTAAATATAATTAGATCTCATTTCAGGGACCAAATTGAAAATCTGCCCATTCCAAGGGCCAATAGTCCAATACTGTTCAGATCCATTCCAATAAACCCTTATTTCACAACCAAATTACCATCATCCCCAAGAGCAGCCACCACAGAATCTGAAGCGGTGGGGTTCTGATTTGTGGACAAATGGGGATTTGGGGGTGGCACCGGCTACCTCGCCCTTCTAAATAGGTTCGCCCCTGCTCTTCGTATTCTTTCTTGCAAACGAAACAGAACGCTAAATCAATGTACGTAACGAGCGGAATATGTGATGACCGGAAATAAAAAGTCTTGTTTCTGAAACTCTTATGATTGGTTAAAAAGTCTTTTTCAAACAATTAGAGATTTGTTCGATCGTTAATTTCAAGATTTCAAATTTAATGGATGAGTATTATAAGAAGAAAAGACAAACTAAAAGGTTGATTACCACAAACAGAAGCTATATGTTTAATCCTTGCCCCATTTGAGTGGCCATTTATGAAAGGAACAAGTGAATGTGGATTTAGGTGCAGCAATAGCAATAGGCACTACCATAAAAAGATCAAAGTGGTGGTGGACATATCATATGTTGAGTTTCATCAAAGTGGTAGCCATATCCTTAGTGCAACTACACTGCACTACTGTTGTGCAGCAAATGAAAATAATCTTACCTCAATTAAAAGTTTTTTAAAAAAAATGTAAAATTAATATAAATGATTGAACTTTGTATGGTGAGCTAGGAGTGTAATCGGTCCGGTTTGGAGGAAAAATTTGGACAAAACAGCAAATTTCAGTTTAGGATTTTTCAAATTGAAACTGAACTGAATTATTTTTGTTTGGTTGGGGGGGGGGGTGTTTCGGTTTCGGTCTGGTTTGATCCGGTTTTCGATTTTGTTGTATCAAGTCAAATGTTAAAAAACATAGGATATTTTGATTATAAAATAATCATTTAAGTTGTTAAGGAGTTAAGCTCAACATAAAAATATATATATTACAAAAAACTAAAATAGTACAGAATAAAAAAATAAGATTACCAAAAAATACACATGATGAAACAAGTACAAGTTATAAAAAATTCATATTATACAAAAAAATTGATGTTATTTTATTCCAGTCTGGTCCGGTATTTAGAACTAAAAATCCAAAACCAAAACTAAAACCAAACCAAAATCCTTTGCCAAAAATCAAATCAAACCGAACGAACTGGATCGATCAAGCTCAAGAACTGAACCAAACCCAACCGCTGATTCGGTTTAGTTCGGTTTGCCAATTTAGACTTACACCCTAATGTGAGCAAACTATATTGAGAGACACGGTTGTGCACCCTTATACTACAACAGTTTAATATGGTAAAACAACATATAGTTTTACCTGCATTAAAGCAGTTTAGAGACTTATTAAATTAATTTTAAATCTAATTAAAATTTTACATATGAACAAAATTATGTTGCTTTGTCACAGTCCAACATTATTACACTACAAAATTTATTTTTCTGCATATTCCTGTACTACAACATCAAAATCCAATTAATAGTGTAAATTGTAACTATCCGAATTTTCTAAATTATTATTAATATTAATTTTTATCAAATTTATTGATTTTACTATTTTTTTTTTGAAATAATCAATTTTAAGTAATTAATTTGTTTCGATTTAATTGATAATTTTTATTCCGGGTCGTCTAGCTAAAGAGAATTGCGAGACTCCGATGTTGTGATACTAATGAAGGAGATTGTGAGACCCTGAGGTTTTAATTTTAATATGGGAATTGCGAGATCCCGGTGTGGAGATAATAATAACTAAAAGATACTCAATGCCGGAAAGCTTTATGCACGATATTACATATTCATGTTTATGCACGTGTTGCATATCTCATATTTGTTTATTGTTCTTTGCATGCTGTATAGAATTATTATCATGTATATTTATTTGTAAGTTAGGGATAAAGTTAAACTTTTCTACTTAGTGTTAATCACTCATTTGAGCTACTTCTTGGCTCCTGACATTTCACGCCAGGTTTTGAGGAACAGGTCGAGGGGGAACATAACTCAGAAGTTCAAAAGACTAAGATAGATGAGAAGGATGCACTAGAGCCATGGTTGTACTAGTAACAGCCCGATGGTTTAACCTAGGGTGTCCCCTTAATTGTTTTTAATTAATGAGATTGATTTATAACTTGAGATTTTGAGTTTCGAAATAATTTAACGAACTAAATTTTGGATCGGTTGTTTTGTCAGTAATTAATAAATATTTTAAGAATTGAGCCCTTTATTTTTAAATTGAAAATTTTAGTCCACTACTTAATTAATAATTCTTTTATTATAACGTAACAAAAAAATATAGGGCGTTACATAAACAATTTTCGATCCAATCTTTCTAAATACTATTGCAAGTCTAATGTCTTTGTCTCAGTATACATTCATTGAACTAGATTTCATGTCATTGAAAGGAAATTTTTCTTGAAGAAAAATTACGTCATTTTAACGCACTACAATATTATTACACTATAATATTCCCGAATCCGAGTGAAAGTTACGTCCTTTTATTGCACTGTTACTGGTGTTAGTGTATTCATGTACTATCGCATCCCCAATTCCCATTAATCGCGTAAAGAATTTTCAATCCAATCTTCCCAAATACTAGTGTAAGTTTATTGTCTACATCTCAATATGCATTCATTATTGAATTA
>JABCMJ010022808.1:0-16919 GCA_014822125.1 Arbutus unedo | reverse complement strand
CTACATGCTAAAACTTCCTCCATTGAAGCCACAACCCAGCTAGTTCATTCCCATTCTCAATCTATATCAAGGTTGGAAGCTTAAGTGGGTCAATTGGCTAATGCACTAAACCGTAGAGAAGAGAGTAGGTTACCTAGTCAGGTAGTCATAACCCCAAAGGACAATATGTGGTCGATCAATTGCCTGGGCCAAATTAGCACCATGAACAGGCAAAGTCTGTCATGACCTTATGAAATGGGCGAGAGGTTGGCAATCAACCTCTCTAGAGTAGTGGAACAACCAAGGAGCATGTGGCTCCTGCACCAAACCAAGAAATAGAAGATGATCCTCCATGTTTCTTTACACCAAGCTCGACACCCACTTATGTGCCTAAAGTGCCTTTCCCTAGTGCCTTAAGTTCCCCATTACCTTTTTCTAAGAAGGGTTCCTCTATGGAAGAGATGTTAGAGGTGCTTAAACAAGTTAAAATCAACCTCCCCCTCCTAGATGCGATAAAGCAAGTCCCATCTTATGCCAAATTCCTCAAGGACCTTTGCACACAAAAGCGGAAACACCAAACCAATGTTTCGAAAAAAACCCTTCTCGCTGACCAAGTGAGTGTCGTTTTACAAATGGCCACTCCCTAAAAGCTACAAGATCCGAGTCAGCCCATAGTTTCCTATGTCATTGGACAACATCACATTGACCGGGCGTTACTGGATCTTGGCGCTAGTGTAAACTTGATGGCTTACTCAATTTATGAACAATTTAGTTTAGGTGAACTCCAACACACGTCAGTTACCCTCCAGTTGATAGATAGGTCTGTTCGGGTACCCCGTGGTGAAATTAAGGATATTTTAGTCAAGGTTGATAAATTTATCTACCCAGTTGACTTTACTATTCTTGACATTAAGCTTGTGCATAACCATCAGCGACAAACCCTAATCATTCCAGGCTATCCATTTTTGGCTACGGCCACGGCTTGCATTAATTGTCGAACTAGGGTGATGGAACTGACCTTTGGCAACATGAATGCGAAGTTAAATGTGTACAGCGCTTCTCAACGCCCAACCCTGACCAGTGATGACTGCTTTGCAGTTGACCTAGTTAAAGACCTCGTAGAGGAGGCTGGCCCATATATTCTTGCTGAAGACCCTTTAGCCTCATGCCTGGCGCATTTTGGATACGACGACTACAACATTGACAGATCTGTCGATGAAGTCAATTGCCTACTTGATAAATCACTTTCTATTTGGAAAGCCAGATTTGAGTCCTTACCACCCCATCAAGTGTACCAACACCACTCTCAATCAATGTCCCACCTAAACTCGAGCTTAAGCCACTTCCGGCTTCACTCAAATATGCTCTCCCAAGATCTCATGATACTTTATCTGTCATTATCTCGGCACACCTCTCGGCTAAACAAGAAGACCAACTCATTGATGTGCTACAAAAGCATAAAAATGCAATTGGATGATCGGTAGCTAACTTGAAAGGAATTGACCCCTCTATTTACATGCACCGTATTCACTATGAAGAAGATGCTAAACCCACTCGAGAAGTGCAGCGGAGGTTAAACCCAAACATGAAAGAAGTGGTCAAACTGCTGAATGCGGGGATCATTTACCCAATCTCTGATAGTAAGTGGGTAAGCCCCACCCAAATTTTGCCTAAAAAGTCAGGCATCACTGTTGTAGAGAATGAAGATGGACAGTTGATATCTACACAAACAACAACTGGTTGGCGTGTGTGTATTGATTATCGCAAATTGAACTCCATCATTAGGAAGGATTATTTCCCTTTGCCATTTATTGATCAAATCCTAGAAAGGTTGGCAAGACATGACTATTACTGTTTTCTGGATGGCTATTCTGGATATAATCAAGTTCCTATCGACCCCAATGATCAAGAAAAGACAACATTTACCTGTCCATACGGTACATACACCTATCGCCGCATGCCCTTTGGCTTATGTAATGCACCAGCGACGTCTCGACGCTGCATGATGGCGATCTTTTTAGACATGGTAGAGAAATTTTTAGAAATTTTCATGGATGATTTCTCCATTTTTGGGACCTTCTTTGAATCATGCCTTCAACACCTCTCCCAAGTTCTGATACATTGTATAGAGGCTAATAAGTTGGGAGAAAAGTCATTTTATGGTCCATGAGGGCATTGTTTTAGGACACGTGGTGTCAAAAAGGGGGATCGAAGTTGATCAAGCCAATGTCAACCTGATTTCTAAGCTTTCTCCCCTTATGATAGTGAAACAAATTCGGTCATTCCTTGGGCGCTAATTTTTATCTGCGATTCATCAAGGACTTCTCAAAAATCTCCAAGCCTTTGTGCAATCTGCTCGCCAAAGATGCCCTTTTTGTCTTCAATGAAATATGTATGAGAGCATTCGAGACTCTTCGAGATTCTCTCACTAGCATCCCAATTGTCCAACCACCCAATTGGACCATTCCTTTTGAAATAATGTATGATGCATCTGACTATGCAGTTGGTGTTGTCTTAGGTCAATGGGTGGATCGTGTACCATATGTTGTTTACTATGCAAGTAAAACTCTTTCAGATGCACAATTGAACTACAATACCACTAAAAAAGAGTTGTTTGTTGTAGTATTCTCCTTCGACAAATTTTGATCTTCTCTATTGGGATCCAAAGTCATTGTGTTGCTCTAAGGCATCTGCTAGCTAAAAAAGACACTAAACCAAGGCTAATTCGGTGGATCCTACTCTTACAAGAATTCGATCTTGAAATCTAGGACAAGAAAGGTTCCGAGAATTCAGTTGCGGACCACCTCTCCCGCCTACTAGTTGATTCTAGTTGTGATACGGCCCCGATGCGCAACTCATTTCCCGATGAGCAGTTATTTACCGTATCACACATGCCTCAGCCTTGGTACGCACATATTGTAAACTATCTTGCCACAGGACCCACTCACTGGTCGAAACAAGATAAAGATAGATTCTTTTTTGAAATTAAGAAATACTTTTGGGAGGACCCTGAGCTATTTAAGTTATGCTCAAATCAGGTGATCAGGAGATGTGTTGCGGCAAATGAACACCAAAGCATTCTTACTTTCTGCCATAGTCTTGAACGTGGTAGCTATTTTGGTGGCAAAAGAACCTCAGCCAAGGTGCTGCAGTGTGATTTTTATTGGCCATCCCTTTTCAAGGATGCTCATACATTCTGTCAATTATGTCCGCGATGTTAGAAGACAAGAAACATGTCTCGGTGAAACATGATGCCACTAACCCCTATCTTGATAGTAGAGATGTTTGAGGTTTGGGGTATTGACTTCATGGGACCATTCCCGTCCTTACATGGGAATGAGTACATTTTGGTGGTCGTTGACTATGTCACCAAATGGGTAGAAGCGGTTGCCACCCGAACCAATGACCACAAAGTGGTGGTTAAGTTTCTTCAAGATCATATCTTCGCTCGGTTTGGCTATCCTCGAACCATTATAAGTGATAATGGTACCCATTTCTTGATCAAACACTTCGCCTCCCTCGTACATAAGTATTCAATTACACATAAGGTGTCTACACCCTATCATCCTTAAACGAGCGGCCAGGTCGAGGTGTCAAATAGGGAAATCAAGCAAATTTTAGAAAAGACGGTACGCCTTGACCGTAAAGATTGGTCATTACGACTAAATGATGCTTTGTGGGCTTATCGAACAGCATATAAGACACCGATTGACATGTCTTCTTATCGATTGGTTTTTGGCAAAGCATGTCATCTCCTAATTGAATTAGAGTACAGAGCTCTATGGGCAATCATGTAGTTCAACTTTGACATGGAGGCTGCTAGATCACACTGGCGCCTTCAAGTCAATTAGCTAGAAGAGATGCGAAATGAATCTTATAAAAGTGTGTGGGTTTACAAAGAAAGGACTAAAGCTTTTCATGATGAACATATTATGCGTAAGACCTTGACACCTGGCCAAAAGGTGAGGCTCTTTAATGCCCGTCTTAAACTGTTTTCAGGAAAATTATGTTCTAGATGGGAGGGTCCATACGAGGTCATCTAAGTTTTCCCTCACGGAGTGGTTGAAATCCGTGATCCATGCATAGGCAATACTTTCACAATAAACGGCCAAAGGTTAAAACTCTGTGTGGATGGTATAGGAGAAATTACCAGTGACGGTGCAACCATAGAGTCCATGGACCTGGTTGACCCTATCCATGTTTGAAGTACTCTCCTGCAATGTGTCTGTCTGAAGACGTTAAACTTAGTGTTGGTTGGGAGGCAACCAACATTTCTGTGTATATTTGTTTTGTGTCTCGGAGCTTCATATAACGTAGTTCAAACCATTCAATGAGAGCCCAAGAGAGTTCACTTCAGGCGGATGGCCAAGTATTTAGCCATATGCATTGGCCGTAGATCTACAAACTGATCACTGGAATTTTTTTGGAGCCAGCCCTCTGGATGGCACTAACCCTTGTCCGGACATCCAAGTTTTACACCCTTCTGGAAAATTTCGAAATGCTGTTTGTTCACACCTTCTGGAATTTTTTCTGAGCTAGCCATTCGAATGATCGTGACTCCCATCCGGATGCCATTTCCCCTATTTAAGCGACTGTAGCGATTTTTTAGGCATTCGACAGCTCTCTCTCTACTTCGTCTCTCTCTCTCCCTTAACCCTAATATCACATCTTTGTTCACTCTTCCTCTCCAAAATCTCCATCTCCCATTCTTGAATCATGTCCGGTTCCCATCCAAAAGAGTTTCCTCACATCCAGATGAAGCTTTTTGCTTCCATTTTTTTCGGCGAGTTTACCCTATGTTTCAACTCCGATCTACGGCTATCAAGTGATCTCACACATATACAGTGGCCATATTTGGAGTCTCCTTGGGAAACGCTACCTTTCTACAGAACAAATTCATCTCTGCGAAAATTTTCCAGCGACCCTACTAGAGCTCCGGTGACATTTTCCGGTGAATTCTTATCTTACCTTGCACTTTTTCCTTTCATTAGTGTGTTTATTACCTCATGTTTCATCAACTTTGTCGTCTCACTAGTGGTTTCGGATCCCACCGAGCAAGTAATTCTGACCGTGACCAAACCACAGACAAGCCGAGTCCTCCCTGACTCACTCGGTCCCGAACCACTAGGGACGAAACAAACCCACCTGCTCGCCAAAATTGCCAACCTAGGGCAGACGAAGACGAGGCAACTGATGCGGGTCTCCTCTAACTAGACTGAGCCAATCGAGCTTACTATATCCCCACTATTTTTCCATTTTCCAGTTATCTAGCCATAGACGATGATGCCATTTGGGGCATTGAGGAATTAAACAGACGTGATTCCCAATTTCTCTATGGGCCCTTCCGGGCTATTTATCCGCTTCTTGTCTGGTTTTTTTGGCAAAGCATCACTCGAGCGCGACAATTCTGATTGCTATTCACCGAAGTCTCCGAGCATACCTTTGAGATTTCACGACGCTCTCTGGCCCGCATAACAAATATGGCCAATCATCGCACCCACCCAGTGTAGCGAACATGTCTCTTTCCGACATCGCAGTTGCTTTATGCACTCGCCCTGCCAGGGGCAATATATTTGTACGACGCGTTGAGCTCCCCCCCGGCCTTTGGTTTGTGGATTCCGTCCCAATTTGCAATTTTTTACAAACAGGCCATAAGGATGAGCGTCGTCTCGACATTTTTTGCAGTCCATATGCCATCTTTATTGGTGAACCTGTTGATTTTCCAGAACTACTCCTCGATGAGATGAAGAAGTTTGCAGATAGTGGGTCCCCTCGGGCAAAATTACCACTCGGGCGCCTTATCACATACATCCTCACTGACCTTGGCTCCCTCGTCACGAGAGAGTTACCATTTGAAATTCTTTTTGCGGAGGCTTGTGATGACATTGTACGCACCTTAACGGCCCATGATTGGCATAAAAGTGTCAACTCCTGTTGAGCCCAATAGGCCCGTTGGACTCCCATGGCTGCTCAGGTGGGGGATAAGGGGAGCGGTAGAGAGGTTGAGGAGGCCAGCGATCATGTTGGGCATGAGGCCCATGCCCATGGGCCTCCATTCGTTTATGCCCCACCTCCGGTTTATGAGCCTCCACCATAGGCGCTGGGTCCTCACCCCTATACAATGCCTCCACGAGATCCATGGAATTTGACATATGCTGAGTACCATGAGATTATTAGTCGTTAGAATTACCAGCAGGCGTCGTTTGTGGATGCTTTTAGGGAGCGCTTCAAGAAGAGTACCTATGACACGCATGGGTACTTGCGCGCAATTCTTAACCAACCACCCTTGCCTCCCTACCAGCCTCCATATTACCCACCATATCCAGGGGTGTAGGCCCTTCAAGATGAGGATGAACCATGAAGCATGACGTTTATCTTTTTGTTTATTTTTTTCTTCATTTGTATTGTTTTTTGTCTCTTTCTTTTTTCGGACTAACATGCAGGTACTCTGGTTCACGTCGGGAGATGTTTCCCTCCTTTCTTTACAATGCTGGGTCCACCCCATTAGGTTATACTATTCCTCCTCTCCTTACCTTTCACATTTTATTTGTATTCATGGCCAATGAGGGCATTGATTGGTTTAAGTTGGGGGGTGTGATGCATATGGGGTAGTTAGCTTCTTTGTCATGTCTTAATCTTAAAAAAAATAAAAACACACATAAAATAATAAAAATCAAATTCTGCATTCATATTTTGGGGTATTTGGTATGATAGTTATGTTTTGTGAATTCTTCGCTTCGACATGTTATTGGTACCGAAATTCTACATGCTATCTCTGCTTAGGGTTGTTCATTCTGTCGGTACTCAGAAATTTTGCATTGCATGTCTGTCTCGTATGCTTATGATTCTTAAGCTGAGGATAGACTGTTTAGGGAACCTATGGACCATGTGTGCAGACTAACCCTTGGTGAGTTTAGAGCCTTTGTTTCTTTGGAGGGATATCAACACAATTACTCATAAAAAGTTCTTGAATGCGAAAAATTGTTGTTGAAAAGTCTCAGTATCTTCTTCATAATTGGTTGAATGCCGGAATAAACAATAGAACCACAATGCATCTAAAATAAAAGGCTAGGTCTTGTTAACCCTAGGAAAGGATAGTAGGCCATCTTTGTTAAAATTGAGCCGGTTCGCTTGTTTGTGATACACTTGCCCTAGTCCACCACTTTGAGCCTATTGCATGATATACCCATTCTTTGTTAAAACTCCATAGCCAAAATTGTCTTGAGAATATAGGGCTTGGTGTTGAATGGAAAGGCTACCTTATTGGAGGTAAATGGTATGAGTGACATTGTTGTAAGAAAAAATGAATAGGAAACGCATGAAGAAATTAAAAAAAAAGAGCAAAAGAGCAAAAAGAAGATGTAGAATTGGTTGGTAGAGGAAGAAACATTCAAAAGGAAAACTTTGAGATTCGTTGGTAAAAACACGAATAGGGCTTTTTGAAAAACCTTATAAGCCCATGTGCTGACTAGTGAAGAAATTGCCTTAATCTCAAGATATGATTTTCCCTGACCTTGCTTGAAAACTCTCACCTTACTTGAAAATTACAACCAGAACCAAAGTCCTACTTGATCCTAGGGGAAACCTGACTAAACTTGAAACACAATGACATAATGTGGTTGTATTGGTTATTCATGGCATTTGACTTTCTATTCTTGAGACTACTGGTGATATGGAACGTTTTTCAGTGTCTTGGATTGCGGATACATTGCATGTCTTATATATTTTCCAACCGCATCCACACATGAGAGTACATATCACTGCACCTGTTTCTGAGAGATTCAATTGTTGAGTGAATAACCAGTGAGTTTTGAGTCAAAGTATGGTCTGAGTGGAAACTTGGATGGTTTAATTTTTAACCCAGGGTTGTAAGCATTACTTAACAGAAAACACACACACACTCTAAGTATTGGTGGTAATGAATATCTTAATCTGATGATAGTATGCAGAACTCTATATTTCCTTGACATGTCTTGGCAGGAATTTAGAACATATGCTTATTTGTCTAGACACTCAGGAATGGTAGCAGGATTCAAAAATGTTTGTGGGTATCATTGCTAGAAACGCTCAAGAGACTCCACTCATCCTACTAGGGCCACCTAGGGGTTTAAAAAGGCTTATTGCACGTGCTAAGTGCAATTGTGAACTATACGAAAGTTGGTTTTTACAATTTTAGTTAATGTTTTCATTATTTACCTTTGCTTGAGGACTAGCAAAGTGTAAGTTGGGGGGTGTGATACGTGCATAAATGTGTACATTTAGGGCCGCCCAATCTACCTTTGTTAAGTCTTATGGGCCTTATTATTATTAATTTGGCTTGCGTTTTATAATTTTGGGGTTTTGAGTTGCTAACGAAGAAATGGGAGAAAAGTGCAAAAATCCAATGTTGGATGTCCAGACGGCACTGATCCCCGTCTGGACGGGAACTCTCACCAATGATAGGATGCTGCCTCATCAAAACACGTTATAGCTGACCTTCTTACGTCCGGATGGAACCTTCCAAGCATCTGGATGGGATCACTGTCCCAAGCATCATTATGATGACTTCAGCCCTATTCACAGGCAGCGCAGGCATTCGGACGGGGTGTACAGGCGTCCAGACGGGAAATATTTTCATTTTTTGATTGTTTTTCTCACACAGGCGTTTGGACGGGACATCACGACGTCCAGACGGCTTAGGGTGGTAGAAATGCCTATAAATAGAACACCTGCGCATTTTTTGAAGGATATAAGATTTTCAGGTTATTTTTTCTAGCATATACCATTGTAAAGGGCATTCTTCAAGGCGAAGAAATCTCGGGAAAGATTAGATAGAGTGAGAAGGAGCGGGGAAGGTGGTGAGCACTATACAAATTGTAGTTAGGCTATTTGTAACAATGTTTCGCAACTCAAGAGCAATGGCATCAAGTTTAATGGCCGGCGAATCTTCCATCTAAGGCAAAGATGAAGCTCCAACTTTGGGTAATATGTTTGTCTTTGCTAAGCTTTCAATTTTCATTATTCGGATCCACGTTGTATGAAATAGAACACAGCTTTCGTAAAAGTCTTCTTCTTCTTCTTCTTATTTGTTCATCGTGCTTTCACGACATACAACAAGAATTCATTGATTGTGAAAACCCAAATGAGATAGATTATACCTTGTAAGATGCATTGTATTGTCAAACGATCCGTGCTTGAGAGACGGGTCGTGCTGATAAGACAACTCGTGCTAAGCCAAGATAATCTATGGCGGTTGATAAAACACGAATATCTTTAGACAAGCATCGTGTGGACTTGCTACTTGGATGGTGTTTGATAGATCCGGATACTAAATAATAGATAGCTAGCAAGTTTCATTACAAAGGGTTGGAGCGGATTCAAGCCTTAGATTCTTTTTCCCTCGAACTTTTAGTATTTTCATTATTGTTTTACATTTTCATATTTAGTTTAATCACACAAAAAATCAAAACTGTGTTTCATTAAGAATTAGAATAGATTCCATTGGAGTAATAATAAATTTAACCTTGTTTCTGTGGATCGATACTCAACTTGCTACTATATACTTTTTATTTATAAAGAGCACAAGTAGTTTTAAATAATCACTTTGATATGGCTTAACAACAATACACTTTTAGCCCGACCAAAGACTATCATAGAATGTACAAGGTTATCGTCATCAAGCATGCTCACGTCCTTCTTATCCTTTGAGAGAAGTAGAGCAATAGGCAGAGCTCGGGTAGTGGCACAAGTGCGTATTGAGTTGTTAATAGTGATAGGACAATTGGGAGTTCAAGCCTTAGAGCCCAAATCTCCTCGGTAGGAGTCCCATGTGAGGTGGCAAGAGCGTGTTGCTTGGGAGGAGTCGAAGAGCGTATCTTTCATAGGTTCTTCTTGGGTAGAGAAGGAGAGTCATGGGATAAAGGTTTTGTGTCGACATCAATGGTTGTCGGCGGATCAGTAGAAGCAGTGGGTGGAGGTGGAGCTTGGGTCTCGACATAGGGGGGCTGGTTCATTTTTTTTTTTTTTGCACCCCTAGGAGTTAGGCGCTTTTTCAGGTTAATCACATTTGATTCCATCAGTACTTGTTCATAGGTTGCTTTGGGGCTAGACATCAGATCGAGGAGAAAGACTAGGAGTAGTGAAGGAAAAGGAGGAATCAGTAATTGAAGGGCTGGATCGGGCAATAGTGACTGGGCATGGCTATTTAAAAAGGGGTACAACAATTCCTTCTAGAACGATGTCTGTGATATGATCTTCGACGATGATCACTTCGGCACTACAACTCCTGTAGCTAGGATTATATCTTAGCAAGATCTCAGGAGCTTGGCCTTTGCCTCTATGCGCTTCTAGTCTCTTGTAGTCTAGAACAATCTTGAGGTGGTTTGGTTTTGTGCCAACGTCAGTTCTTCTTTGATTGTAGTTAGAGGCTATAAAGACAGAAGATTCAACAAAAGAGTTAGAATCCAAAAATAGAGACAAGTAATTGAAGAAGCATTAATAAAAAGGCAGTTAGTAATGGGGTTTTCCAAATCTTCTGGGTATGCTAATTCGGCCTGCTTCGGGCTCCTGGGGGCCAAATTGTCAATTTCTTACAATCTTCAGCAATTGTCATCGTATGCTCGCATGGAGTCGAGGAAGTATGCTACAATCCTCTCTTGGCCTCTACGGACCTTGAGGTAGTATGTATCAAAGCCAACATTTGCCATATCATAGTTATATTGGATATCCCACAAGCCTAGGTTGGTGCCTAGAATCCTATTAAGTTCAACATGCATGTGACTATCCTAAAGGTATTGATTGAGATTTGCATAAGAGTAAGTTTATAGAAGGCAAGAACCTTACATAGGAGGGTGTGTAAGGGGAATCGGACCCCAACTTCTGTGATAGAAATTAAGAGGATGATAAGTGTTTCCCCTTTGGCCCCATCATGGAGGTCATTGGGGCCATCTAGGTAAGTACCATATCATCGGGGACGTAGTACCAATGGTATTTCACCATTTTTTCAGGTGAATCCTCCACTGATCTCTAAACTTCCATTTATGAGAAAGGAATGGATAGTGAAGAAGACAGAGACAGAGAAAGCAAGAGACAAAAACGGACTTACATGGGCGAGTCAGGAAACTCTGGGAAGCAAAGGGAATTTTTTACTTAGGATTAAGGGAAGAACTCAAACTCGAAAATACGTAACAATAGATTTTTGAAAGAGAAGATGGTAAAAGTTAAAGACGAATGGTGAAATGGTAAATAAAGGCACAGTAAAAGAGATGTTACAGATTTGGCATTCGCGGAAAGGTTACATCAGTTACCAAAAAGCTATCACCAAACGTTGCTAGTATTTAATACCCCTACACGAGTTCCAACGGGTAAAAGTAAGATATATACTGGAACAAAAAAATCCAACTGATAGGTATGGATGGAAATATAAACAAGATAAATTTTGCCTACTCCTGATTAAACATAATTAGGGTTTTACCGAGTAAATAGGCAAATTCTAAGCTCAACAAGGAGGTACTGTTGCACACGTTTATGTTGTAGATACGAGAAAACTGTTTGCTGACCTAAGAAATGTGGTGAAATATTGAATTAAGACAAGTGTTGCACCCGTTTATATCGATATAAGTTCTAATTAGATTACGATGGGAAATCCTAAACCAATTCAATCTGTAACAAGAAGTTTATGGTTGAATGAATCCCTAACTATGGAAGATAAGGATCTATGGAGTCCAAATACAACTAATCTTCCTAGTCGCAAATCAATTTAGCAATTCTAATTCTTTTCTAATAAGAAGTTAGGAATAGGATTATGACTAAAATTATCGAGGGAAAACCTTGTTAAAAGTTATACACAATTGGGGTAAAAGGTATACTATAATTAGTTGTTACAAGTACCATATTGAGAGTTTTCTATTAATCTAAGTACTTGCATAATCATTAGAGTGTTTGTTCACTGACTAGAGGTGGAGGTTCTGTAAATGCCTATTATTTTGTAGAAATTAAGTTTGGAGAGAGATTGTGAGATGTTTTTGTTTGGCAATTGTCGAGGTATTAACTTTTCTTATTAGAAAATTCACCCACATACAATAGTTTTTAAGGCACATCGAGCTTAAGCAGATTTTGATAGATCCGATCACGATTTGATCTCTTAACTGCTGAAACATCTTAAATAGTAAGCAGTGGCTTGTTCAAGTTGAAAAAAATATTTTAAAACTCAATTTGTTAAGTAACAAACCAATCTCAGATGAACTTTGAACAAGTCAAATACGAGCTTAAACTCGAGGATTCAGATTGCTTATCAATCATACTCAAATACTCTCGTGTCCTCCTTTAGATGGTGTCCATTTAATAGGGCTTGACACAGGAATATTGATTTTCCAAGTATTGAAGCACAGGATTAAGGATTAACTCATGGGAATAGGGCCACCAATAGCGTGTCAGGAATCCCACATCGAAAGAAACAAGAGGAGCACAAAGCAAATGAATGAATAAGAGGCATTGGCGAAGCACATTAGAACATACTTACCTGGACGGGGTCAATGGGCGATCAAGAAGGCCCATGGCCTAGGTTGGTGACCTCCATTGCACTTAGGAGGGGTGCCCGCCTAAGGTCAACCCAAGAGGTTGAGCCTACGTCATAATTTGTGGTAGCGGGGCCTGCGTTTGTGCGGCCCCTATACTAATTTTAGTTCTAAATTTCTGATTTGTTTTATCCTTACCAAGATCTACATATACAAGTATAAGTGATGAGGCTTCAGATTATGTTTATGATTATTAATAATAATGTAACAGTGGATTCGTCTTTACAGGATTGGTCCTAATTTGCAGGAAGTTTGATTTCCAGAGTAACTAACATTTTGTCCTCAAGGTGTTTGATAAATTGTTGGTGTGATTTTCCATTGTCCTAGATTACAATTTTGTGGGATCGTTCCTGTTACTAGTAGTGATCAATCTGAGCTAGGTTTGTTACATTTGCATTTCAAGTGTTTTGACACAATGTTTGTGAGAACTATACTTTGTCTTGCTTAAAGAAATTTGGTGCCATCCCTTGTGCTCTGAAACTGTTGGGAGAGGGAAAACTGAGTGACAGATTGTCGCAAGGAAAAGGCGCAATGAGAACATGGAAGGAAATCAATCTTACATTAACTTTAAAGAAAGATATTCGATGGCATATTCAGATGATTTTTTTCATGTGCTTTGATAAGGCTCACTATTCGCTCAAGTTTAGATTCTAAGCCTAACGACCACGAAATAGAACAAAACAAGCAAACAATATAATAGGTTGCTGCTACTTGTAAAATATTGGCACTCACCCCACTATGGAGTATTTTGTGTAGCAAACTGCTTGCAAAACTACAATTTAAATGAAAGAATGCAACTATGACCTGCCATACTTCAAACTAACTTGCTTTCTTTTGTCGTGTTTGATATAGATTATGGTAACGATGTAGGTGTTCAATTATACTGTTCCATCCTCCTGAAACCCATGTTTGGCTTTGCCGCTTCTAATTAGTTGGTTTGCATCTTTACATTGTTCCATGATTCATGGTAAGTTTGCATGAAGTTACTGAACTTCGACAGCACGTTCTGACAGCTTGCATGATAACCTGTCGACAGTGCTTTTTTAGACTACGTCGTTTTGTTATAGACAATCCTTAAGTTTCAACTGTAAGTCGTGCGCTGATATATAGTTACTTAAACTACAAAGGATCTTATAATTATTAAAACATGGAATTATTCAATAACTCGTTATTAGGTTCACACACTACTACCAGGCAATACAAATGTGTAGTCCCCTAAAGCCCTCATCTTCTGCCTCTTCCCCTGCTAGCCTTCCTCTTATTATTTTTCCGTCCTTTCGTTTGAGCTTCTACCTTTACCTCCTGGCTTTCTCGTTCTCCTGCCATAACTTCTTTTTCTCCTTCGGCATTGGCTTTACCATGTTCTATTTTCTTGATGTGCAGCCATTTGACGAGTCCTTTAAGGGCTACATCAGCTTCTTCACTTTTCATGAGTTCTTCTGCAATCTCTGCCGGGGTAACCTCCACCTCCGTTATGAGCTTCTCGATATCAGTAAACAAGGGGTGATTGGTTAAGCCAAGGTAGTTGGAAGCAAGGATCTTAAACCCAGAAGGAGTGCAATAGGACATGTGGATGTGCATGTCCATGCGACCCGGTCTGAGCAATGCAGGGTCAAGTCTCTCTTTATGATTTGTGGTAAATACAATTATCCTCTCATCACCACAACTTGACCAGAGTCCATCGATGAAATTAAGGAGCCCGGAGAGTGTCAACTGTCAATGAGGAAGAGGAATATCATCGAGGAAGAAAGAAGTAGGTGTACGGAAAAGCAAGGGGTAGAAGAAGTTATTAGAACGGAATTGCACGTCTCTTTTGGTATTGTTTTCATTGTTCATTTCTCCTTTTTTCTTCAGCAGAAAACCAATGAAAAGTTCACCACTTCCATATTTGTTAGTTGTGTCCTGGGAAACATGCTTTTGGTGTTCTTTGAAAAGTGGGGTCATTTTTCACCAAAATTTTCCGTTTGCAATTTTTGAAATGATAAACTTGCACCAATAAAATCAATTGTGGAATTTACTCTGAAGTTGGTCCTCACTCCTCACTATACCAGTTTGAAATTCAATTCGACTTTCTTGTGCAATTTTTTTTTGCTGTTCTTTCTATTCCTGCCTTTTCCTTTTACACAACAGGTTTTCTGTGTTATGCAAACCGAAGAAACAAAAAAGATAAAATGAAATCAATACCAAACAAGTGAACGTTGTATTTTGGTTGATTGTCTATATTGAAATGTGGACTGAACCTAAAAACTCACCTGACTGTTACCTTCCTGATATCCTCCTGCTTGTCGGTTTTGAAAGTCACTGCTGCAATCAATATCCTCAATCACAAGAATTGACCGATTTGCAGTGGAGACTAAAAGCCTCCTAAGCTCTGAATTGCACTGGACACCTGTAAGCTCCAAGTCATAGATGTTGAATTTCAGATAATTAGCCATGGCAGCAATCAAGCTCGACTTACCCGTGCCAGGGGGCCCATACAATAAGTACCCGCGTTTCCACGCCTTCCCTACTCTCTTGTAAAACGATCTTCTCCTTACAAATCTGTCCAAGTCATCTATAAGCTCCTTCTTTAGTGTTGGATCCATTGCCAATGTGTCGAAAGTGGATGGATGTTCAAGATTGACATCCTCATGGAAGTGCCCTAGTGGATGGAGCTTCAGTACCTTATCTTCTTCTTTTATGGTTTTTGATCTCTCCAGTACATAAGGCAAGTAAGAATTCAGTACCTTTTCCTTGTACTTCTTGTGGAAACTGAGCTCAATTGACCTACGCTCACCCTTTTCAGAACAGAGGTAGCCATCATAGTCGCTTGTTGTCTTTTGCGTTTCGGTGCATATCATTAGCCAAATGACTTGAATATCTTCGAAAGTATCGATAATCTTTTCTCCATTATTGATGGTAACAGAAAATGTCTTTTCCCGAGGTGCTTTGGATACCTTGAGCCGTAAAACTGAAGGGCTTATTTTCCTCCTTAAGTAGATTTCTGAAGCCTCATACATTTCATTGGTGGAGAGCCCATTGTTTTCATCAATGACATGAGTCATTTGAGATGAAGAGATTCCCATTAGGCCTCCGAATTTGGCTAAGATTTTCTCTTGGAGTTGGTTGGGAATGAGCTGGTTGGTTAGGTTTTGGACTTCATTGAGCACTGTCCTAACAAGCATTGCTGATGCAGCAAAAGTGGTATATGTTGATAAAACTGATGTTGTTGAAGGCATGTTTGATAGAGAAAACATGGCTCAAACTAATTATTTTTAGGAAAGAAAGCCCTGTTTCCAGATTTTAATGGGGTTGCTTGAGTCCTGGCCATTTGGGGATAATGGTTTTTATAGAATAAATCTGCTGCAATGAGCTTCCAGTGGAAGTTCTTTGAAAATTGGGTTGTGGGGTCGCTTAACGAATTGCTGTGGAAGCAGAGGTAGACAAGAAGGTCAAACTGGCGAAAAGTTCAATCTTCTTTAGCAATTTATAGGTGGTAACCCACCATAAGGATTTCTTTCCCTTTGTTAGATTCACGTAAGGCTCTTAAATTATTGAGGACTCTACGTGCATCCGACAATTCTGGTTATATCTGTGTTCGGATAATCTGTATTTCTAGCATTACTCGTCTTGGTTTATTGCTTGACCTATTCATGTTGTGGTGGTACTTTTATATGGGGGATTCATTCTATTTCCTCTCCAGTTTAGCAGATTGTGATTAATAGAATCCGTATCACGTGGTTATACAGTAGCCTCTAACTGATTGTTCGTTGTTCTTCACTTTATTTGTTGAACGTTTTGATTGGTTATATTACGAGTAAATTGTAACTCGTCACAACATATGTGATGATCTATAAGTGAATAAAATGAGTCTTAGGTGCGTACATGTATAAATTGGAAAAATATGGTGAAAGACATATTGCTAAAAAAAAAATTGCTCAAAAAACTATAGAAAAAACAGCTAACAAAAAAATTGCTTGAGAAAAAAAAAATTCGGTGTGACAACTACAAACATTATTAACCTTATTTATATACACATTATGTTTGCACACACATTGTATGCATCACGGACGATAATTGTTGAAAAGAAGCTTCGCAAAAATGCAAACCAAATTATGACGTAGGCTAAACCTCTTGGGCTGATCACCCCTCCCGCATTTATGATATTAGCAAAAAGTTTATCAAAATCAAACTAATGTGTTTTTCTTTTAGTGTTCATTTTTCAATTATTTTGATAATGCATTAAAATCAAGGATCAAAAAGAAAAAAGTTGGCAAAAATATGGGAACATTTGTTTTGGCCAAAAAGATGATAATGTTTATTGAAAAAAAAAAAAATAACAACTCATAAAAGCCAATTAGCCTTTTATCACGGACCCAACGGAAAAAGATATATAGAATATAATAA
>JABCMJ010022798.1:0-11033 GCA_014822125.1 Arbutus unedo | reverse complement strand
GCCATAAGTGATATACCCAGATTGGTTCCATCTACGACCCTTTCAACAAACTAAACGAACTATAGAGAAATACTCAATCCCTCGAGATGTACTTATAGCACATATTCACCCTTATTTCCAAACTTGTTCAACAAAGTTTAGTCCCTAGTGTGTCATACTTGAGTATACAAAACTCGTATTCAGCGAATCACCCCCAAATTTCAAAGTCAATTGGGCCCCGCAGGACACCCTCAATATTAACAGAACTCTTCATTAAATTCTTGTGAACCTATTAATGATAAACAATCTTTGACTTCCTTTCGCAACCAAATCCATGAATGTAATCACGCCTAGTTATCGTATCAAACGAGTCAAGAGTCTACACAACAAATTATCGTGCTTGCTCAATCAATAACAGGGTTAAATTATGCAATTTAATATAGGTCAATCAATCTAAAGTTTTAAGCAATCAGCAAATTATTAATCGAAATTAATCTCATCATACTAGGCATCCCCGTTAACATGCTTATTTACTGAATTGTGCAAAATTGGAATTTAAATACACATTTTGGTACGACAAAATCTACGGGCTATATATTGATCAAAACTAAATCTTTTTGGGTAATTCTTGTATCCAAACTGAAGCTCTCGAAGTCCTCTACAACTTTTGTGAATAAATAATAACCTAAAAATCAGTCTATGTAGACGAAAAAATGTCAATTCTTACAACTACTGTAGTTTGTCAAGGGGGTACACCTCTTTCAAGAGAGAGAGAGAGAGGTCGAGAGGTTCAAGAAGGACGGTACACCAATTCCAATGAGGTAGACGACCAGTCCTAAAAAGGTGTGGCCGATCAGGCATGGGAATGTAGTTGAGCAATGGTCGCCCAATAGACACCTCATGTTTGCTTTTGTCAAAATTTCATTCCAAAATTGAAGACAAAGCTAAGCCTTCAATGTCCTGAAAGGCAAGGGCTAAGTTTGGTAAGATCAAATTCTACCATTAAGCACAACATTGTTTATTGGTTGCGAGATACATCACTGATCCAACAAAGTGCACCTCTTTGGTTCCTTCCCCTTCCCCTTCCCCTCCTTCCTTTTTCCTTCTCTTCTTTAGTGGTCCAAGGTGACTGTTGATGGTGGTGTTACAATTGGAAAATGCAGTGGTTTGTTGCTCTCTCTCTTTCTCTCTCTCTCCATTTTTCTTTTGTCGAAGGAAAGTCTAGGCAAGTACAGTCGTTATGTGGTTTTTGACTAGGTGGTAGGTAGTATTGACATTAGGATGGGAGGCCACAGTGAAGGCATTTGGGAGGGTTGGGGGTGGCCAAACGGTTCTCCTCCTTGTGCGGTCCTGAAGGGGTAATTAAGTAAAGAATTTTAATCAAGTAGATTAAGTTACTTTTGGAAAAATTAATAAATGTTATTACAATATATACATATATATACAGACACATATATGAAATCTTTAAATGTTAATCGTTAATAGAAAAAAATATCAATTAACAAAAAAAGTTTGAGTCATTACAACTTAGGATTTTGAATAGCAGAGGGCGGTTTGGCTTTGATAATATCTTTTCGCTCCCACGTAGACTCCTCCACCTGATGCTAAAGATACATGACCCGCACCTGTTGTTCTGTCTTTCACTCAGAGTCTTGTGTTCGCAGTCCAAAATTCTCACTGGTTTTTCTTCAAATGTGGCGTTTTCATCCAATGCAACTTCTGGCCGAATTGAGAGTATGGGATGGATGCACAATGTATTTTGTAACATGGATACATGGAACACATTGTGAACCTTGTGGACCTGTGGCAACTATAAGAACTCAAATTTTTGAAAAAAATAAAAATTTGAACAATTGATTAAAATCCCATATATACAAAATTTTCACAGAGTACATTTTTTTTCAAACGATCACATAATGTCGTTTCGATTTTGTTTTGATCAAATACATTTTTTTCATATACCTATATATAAACATATGGATTATGTTAGGCAGACTACTATACTAATCTGCTATGAAAAGAAAGAGAGAAACAAGTTTAAGAACTATACAAGAGAAATTTACTTGATTATCGAACGAATTCCAGAGGCCAAAAGGTTGCAATCAAATCTGTTTTACGCGTATTCCGATCGAGGTTTGTGTTGGACACAATTTCTTTAAGACAAAATACGTCATCGCTAGGGTACTACAAGATATAGTGGCGTTTGTCTCCCAATATGCAACGATCAACTTTATAGTAGCAGTACCACAAACTACAAGTTTGTTGAACCAAAAATATGTACTGAACTCTCTCTCGAAGAACTAAAAAATAATGTGTCAAGATGCTATGTAATGCAGAGGTATAATAATGTTTTGTACAAAAAAATGGAATTTGATGGCCTTTATTTATAGACAGTGAAGAAGTGCAACTCAGTCCAAGAGTTGCACTGGTTCGGTTGGAAAGGTAAGGGTCGAACCGATTCGGTTGAGTAAATCGGTTTGGTTCAATTGGCATTGATTCAGCCATGGGACACACATCCTTCAAACGGTCATAAACCGCCCAAGTCCAATGGTTGAGTCAAACGGGTTTGCAAAACGGGTCAGACGCCTCCGAACGTATCAAGAACGGGTCAAACAATAAAATCTATATAGAAGGAAATTAATTTAATTAAATAAATTTTTAGTAAAAAGAATATTATCTAAACGATCCGAGCCTAAGCATAACCTGGCTAGCCGGACAGACAAACGACGGTGGCACGCACGTGTGTGGTAGTTTGGGCCAAAGCCCATGTTACCTCCTAGATCCTCCCCCATCCACAAAATTGGGGTGCCCTTGGGGACCCAAACCCTTAATCAATCCCAAGCTATATAAGGAACATGAAATTTTCACATTTTTTCCATGTGTGGGATTAACACCATTTTCACCACTTTTATCAATTTTTGGAGTCTAATTTGAATTCAATTTTCAATTTAAATATAAATAATTTTATCCAACCAAATACATAATCTTAAGCTCCGTATATTTGTATGTAAACACATTGTCACATGGACTCACATATAAAAATATGTGGAACCTACTTTTATTTTAGGTCAAACTTAGCTAAAACTATGTTTTTCCAAGCCATTTTCCCAACAGATTATATATAGCATATTCAAAAATGTACATACATAATTAATTACACTCACACATATATTTATATGCATACCTACGTATCATATATGTAAACGTATACTTAAGTCATGCAAGAATCTATACTTGAACTAATAAGAGTTAGCGGAAATTTCACATTTATACATAAAAAATACCAGGAAAGTGTACGTGTAGTCCTGTACATACAATCAACATATAAACAACATCCTTAAAAATATCAACCTAACACATGGCTGACTATGTGCTAACAAACAAACGAAGTAAAATATACTGTCTACGTTATATAACAGCCAAAAAAAAAGTCATCAATCAACTTACTGTCCACCACTCGCTGCTTTAGAACTTGGTATATTGTTTAACAACATCATTAGCATAACGCTAGTGTGAATTCAAATATGAAGTTTTATGAATTTACCCTGTTAACCATATGCATAATGCATGCAACATAATCATCTTGTTAACAAAATTCACGGCATAATCCAGCAGGTCAAAGCCTAGCACAATATTCAAGCTTATCTCATTTATGCTACCCCCTCATAAATGGAATGATGTTACCCATAAACCACATTGGTCGTGGTCAATAGCCTTGTTTCACATCTCTCGCTATATTCTAATCCCCTAACAGTTGAGGTACCGTTTTGAACATATTAATAACATATTAATCGATGTTTCTCAATTAACATATGGTTCATAATATGAAAATTTTAATATGATTTAGCATGGAATTTTCATGCTTAAAATGACATACAACATAGGAATATTTCATGCTTTCATGCTTCAAAAATCATACACGTAAATAAGTCATATTTGAACTCACCTTATTATGTTATCACGTAGACTTGCTAACGTGCCTTGAACTCTATTTCTCGTCTTCTATGGCATACAAGAGTATCACATTTAATATCATAGCCCGACGTACTCAAATTAACATGAGTCTCACGTCCTTATTCGTTATAATCCGAGTAACCGGTCTTATTAATCAACCAATGGCTCGAGGCACTCAAATTTTGTTTCGGGTTCAACATTGTGGTTCCAATGCATCCCTAAATGGTCTAAATGATGACCTAGGCATTACATACCGTAAAATCATAACATTGCATGTTCTGTCCCAAACCAGGATTTTGTCGACAATAAGGCTGGTCGTCCTGCTAGTGATTCGGATTATGTTGCATTCAAATTCTACTACAATAGCAGCCATGGCAAACTTGGTTCTTCCCTAATAACCTCGAACCTTGAAGAATCCACCTGGGAACGAAAGGACGTTATGCACGTTAACCACCCCTATTTCTTTATAACTCATAATTGTAATTTTGAGAATGAAATTTATTGAGGAGGATAGGCTGTAAGGATCTAAACTTTTTAATTCAATAAAAAGAAATGTTATTTTCAATTTTCATCATAACTAATTATTTAATGCATCAAATTATTTAGATGAGATATAGAATTTGTGCATAATGGACCCATTAGCCTAGCCCACTTTCCCTTGATAAACCCTAGGCCCGATCAAGCCCTCCTTGTCCCACATGGGTTTGGCCCAAACCCATATCTAGAAACCTGTGATCTATGTAAGCACCTTGTGTCCGCCAAATCCTATTTTTTCCCTCTAAACTATGGTGTTCCATCCCACATCTGATGATTCTCCCTTGTCATCATCAACCAACATGCTTATATTTCTTTCCCACGTTGGTAGCATCGCCTCATATCTATAGAGTCCCTTCCTCCTCCTATGGACTCCCCTCCTTTTACCCACTCAACCTCTCAAAGTCTTGGTGTTCTTTCTCATAACAGAAACCAACCCATCCCTTCCATGGTATTAAACCAAACCCCCTTTAGAATTTGAGACCTTATCCAATGGAAGCCATTGTCATTTTCACCGTGTCACTCAAACTCCCTTAGCAACATGTGATGCTACAAGATTCTCCCAAACTTCTAAAAGAAATTCACCTCTATATAAATGGACATCCCTTCTCCTTCTTCCTCCCATAAAACAAGGCAAACCTAATCTTGAGAGGGAGATCTAGTGACAGTTGTCATTGTGAGAAGGGTAAAAAATTTCACAATAGAGAGAGAGAGAGAGAGAGAGAGAGAGAGAGAGAGAGAGAGAGAGAAGAGAAAAGACCCATATTGGAAGTCAAATTCTTTCTATTCATTCTTAATCCAAGCTCAAGTCTTTAATTCTGAGGTAAATAACTCATCTCTCATCTTTAATTTATGCTACTGATGCAAAACCCGAGCTTCACGAAGTTCCATTGATGAAACTCAACTGTGATTTTTAAAAAAGAAAACCAACTGACTAATCACACTTGTATTTGAGTTGTCACAATTGTTTTTTGAATGTAAAATTGCGCTAAAAATTTCTATCTCAACCTGACACAACATACCATCCGATTCTTAGACTCACTCTTTATATTTTAGATTCGTACTATCAACCCCTACTTTGACAAGTCATAACATACCATCTGACCGGTCAAACTCACTCTCTGTATCTTAGAGATGTACTATAAACTTCTACTCTAACAGGTCACAACATACCCTCCAACCGGTCATAACCACTCTTTGTTTCATATTTATGCCATTGAAAACGTACTCCGATAAGTTGCACTACATCCTCTTATAGGTCACACTATACTTCAGTACTTACCAAAACATGAACCTTGAACCTATCAACTTAGGAACATTAAATAACAGAGTTAAATCATGAATTAACCTTTTTGTGCATGTCTTTCATTGTCCGATCATCAGGACACAACATGCATAACGATGATAATGCAAACTACATGTGTGCATGATTACTTATTCAAATTTCTATCATACTTGCTTAGTTCATGGTTTATATGTAAATTGTGTTATCATTCTTATATCATATGATGTTAAGTACATAAACATAGAAATTGGTCAACTTTGGAACATATGGATGTAGAACACAATAAGTTTACATTGGACACAGTAACTCAAGAGACTTTGAACGAAGCCTAGAGTTTGGAAAATCACCAATATGTATGAGTCAAGAAATATTTTACCTCATCGGGAGTTGTGTTTAGGATGTCTTTATCCATGATATGGCTTGAGTCGAACTATGAATAGTTTCATAAGGTGTCTTTAGCCGAACTACAACTTTAGCCAAGTTATGTTATGTATTAAGCCTAATTATGTTGTAAGTCAGGTTATATTCGTAAGCCGTGTCATGTCCTTAAAAATAAAACATAGTGTTGTAGAAGAAAATAGGACTTTTTTATACCGGGCATGACGTACGGGAAACATAATGGTCGCGAGTATAATGGTTGAAAACATATCGTACGGGAGCCATGTTGGGAACGCTGGTAGTCGAGAACACGGTCCAACATAGGGATTGGGATCATATCGAACGGGAGCATCATAACAGTGAATTAAAGTTTTGATTTACGAGCAACGCTTATGTCAACCTAGAATTGGGGTTTGAAATAAATTTTGACACGTATTATATTATCAGACACTAGTATCAGAAACTTAGAAACTGGACATAGATAGTAACTCGGAGAAATTATCACATGCATTATACTCTAGTTTATTTTTTGTACTTATGTGTTTACTATTTCTGCTAATTATTACTTTCTCATGTCATAATGATCATGCATACTCCGATTTAATGGATGAATTGGGAGAATAGGAAGAAAATTATTTGTTGAGCTTTATTGCTCATAGTGTAATTTATCTGCTCCTGTCTTTTCACGTTGGGTATCGATGATCACATCGAACCACCAGATTTCCAAATCGTTGAAGACGACAATATTAAGGAAGACCAGATTGCACCCTAGTTCACCTAGAATTGATTTTGGCTCTATACTTGTCAAGTTTCAAATGTAATTTTCGTATTTTCTATACTTGTAATCAAATTCCTATTTTACTAAGTTGATGGAATAAAAAATTATTTTGGTTTAGTTAATATCCTTTTACGTTAGTGTAACGCCCCGATTTCTCGGAAACGTTAAAATAAAATAATAAAAGAAATAGAAGATGACATCACCAATATTAATACATAAATACCTGTCATGCCCGAAATTTTAACATAACAATAATATAAAATAAATTGCATATATGTTCACAGTTCTCACCAAAAGCCTGAAAGTTTCCTTTTTAACATAAGTCAAGTTCTTACAATTTTACAAAAAGTTATAATGAGAATATTACAGAAAAGTTAGGATATTCAGTAAACTAGAGTTAGGATACATCTTTTCTAAAAATAGATAGAAAGATGTCAAATAACTCCACGAATGCAACTCATAGAATGTCATGCAAAAATCCAAGCACTTCATGCCAACTTCGCGCTAAACATCAAGGACTGGACTTGAAAACAAATAGGGGTTATGCTAACGAGCCCAGTAGAAAAATTCTATGCAAATCTTGCGTAAAGATGAAATGTCATGGCATAGAAGGTAAACAACAGTGCTTAACTTCAATGTATTATGATGAGTTGCGTTAAGTTACAACCGATTCATTTCCAAATGGAAACCTACTCATCAGAGGCTCGTTCCACATAATTGTTCTCGTCATCATCAAGTAGCACATTCGAATCCACAATAACGATATCTCATGCCTAGCATTCCCGTAGAATCCTAATCCTATTTACTAGCCATCCCATCGGGGAGTCTAGTTCACAACATTCCTAGCATCTCCATTGAGAAGTCTAGTCAGTACATTCCTAGCCTTCCCATCGGGGAGTCTAGTTCACAACATTTCTAGTATCTCCATCGGGAAGTCTAGTTCGTACATTTCTAGTCTTCCCATCGGGGAGTCTAGTTCACAACATTCCTAACATCTCCATCGAGAAGTCTAGTTCGTACATTCCTAACCTTCCCATCGAGGAGTCTGGTTCACAATATTTAAAGCACAACATAACCCATAGAACACATCCACTCATTATATACATCAACCATGACTTAGAATCAAATGAAATGATGTACCATTCCTTCTAAACATGTCATACCACACTCTTCCAAGTGAATAACATGGGATCAAGCAATCTAAGATGATATACATTCAACTAAGAACACCAAACACGTACCTAAACATAATCAAACTCCCTTAACACAAAGGGTAAATGTACAATATACCAATAACAAGCCATAATCAAGTAAGAGAAGCAAGAAAATCCCTACCTCAAGAAGAAAATTCAAGGTTTAAGCTTAAATGACGAAGCCCAAGCTTCAATGGCGGAAGGAAGCCCAAATAAGTCCTCTCCAAGCAAGAACACACCTCCAAGTGCTAGAAATCAAAGGAAAATGAAGAATTTTTGAAGAAATTTGAGAGATATGGAGGTTTGATCAAGTATCTTGGGGTGGGGGCATAAGAGATGTGGGTTTCTTAGAGAGCGAAGTGGGAAAAATCTAATTTGGGGGTATACTGGTTGTGTTTAAAAAATCTGATTCGTCACTTTTAAATCTGCGCGTCCACCCGTGTGACCAGTCACAGAAAATAGGCTATAAAGCCTGACCAGTCACGGGGGTGATACTGACCAAAAATTATAAAAAACTTCTACTCGCCTGATCCGTCACCGGAAAAGGCACGCGTGAGCCTAACCAGTCACGGAAGGTCCACTAACCAAAATTTTTATTTTTTATTTTTTTATTTTATTTACCCTTCTCCTCGTCACCAAAACTCATCCAAATCATCATTCATCTCATCCAACCCGTATCGATACCCATTTTATTCACCATAAAATATTTTTAAATATTAAAATAGGGCGGGTCCTTACAATTCCAGTAGTGGAACAAGTGTTAAGCTGGTACAAAATTTAAAATACGAGGTAGAGTTTCAAAATACAACAAAAGAACTCTACAAGGATAAAATTAGAGCTATTCTAAGGGAAATCGACTAAATCAGCCATGGATCAACAATATCCTCCTCCTGAAAAGAATCTTCTAGTGGCACAATCTCCTGATCAAAATCTTCTGCATCGGTACCTGGCATGAAACACCAGGGGCGTGGGGGGAAAATACGCACCAATGAGCTAGGAAAACTCAATAAGTTGCCTTATCCTTAAATTTCCCTTTGATTCTTTATGAACTTAAATGTATTTAAGATGGAAGGTATCATGATAAGTTATGAACAATATACGAAAACGAAGGCATCATCACTCAACCCCCAAGCATGAATTTTTGTGTTTCATCATTTGTACCCAGGCGTCATCCCTTGACTCCCAAGCAAAAGATATTTGCCAAAATTCATAGCTTACATAGACTTTAAAATCATTAATTTCCAACCATAATCTCATCGAGAATTCCATCAGCTTTCACATGCAGATATCCACGGGATATCCTAAATTTCAAATATCCACTTCTAGTTTAATTTCAGTTATTCTCAATAAGTCATAAAACTTAATCTATAATTATGCTCAATATCATTTTACAAAATAACAATACATAAAATTAACACATGGTAACAGAAATACGATAAATGAAATAAAAATCATTTTAACAAACATACATTCCTATTGGTTCTAAGCTTACTTATAGGCAAAGTTAGCTAGGCAGTAGGTTCCAACTAGACAATGTGTGTTTTTGCTAGGCAAAGTGAGTTCGGCAAGCCTGTTAGGCGAGATGAGTTTCTGCTAGGCAAGGTAGATTCTGCTAGGCGAACTTAGTTTTTAGCTAAGCAAGGACAGTTTTTAGTTAGGTTATGTGAGTTCGACTAGGCAAAGACAGTTTTAGTTCGGTAAGGTAAGTTTCAGTTAGACAAAGTAAACTTCAGTTAGGCAAAGTCAGTTTTAGCTTGGCAAAGTAAGTTTCAGTTAGGCAAAGTAAGCTTCTGTTAGGTAAAGTGTGTTTCAGTTAGGCAAAGTGAGTTTCTGTTAAGCAAAGTCAGTTTTTTGTTAGGCAAAATAGGTTTTAGTTCGGTAATGTAAGCTTCAGTTAGGCAAAGTCAGTTTTCTGTTGGGCAAAGTAAGTTTTAGTTTCGGCAAAGTGAGTTTTAGTTAGGCAATGTAAACTTCAGTTAGGCAAAATCTGTTTTCTATTAGGCAAAAAGTGAGTTTCTGTTAAGCAAAGTCAGTTTTTTGTTAAGCAAAGTAAGTTCCAGTTAGGCAACGTAAGCTTCAGTTAGGCAAAGTCAGTTTTCTATTAGGCAAAGTCAGTTTTAGTTCGACAAAGTAAGTTCCAGTTAGGCAAAATAAACTTCTGTTAGGTAAAGTCAATTTTAGTTAAGTTTTAGTTTTTAAAATTTGAATGGTGAAAAGTAAAACTTTAAGGAATAAGATATTTGAACTATATTTTGAATCATTAAGAAAAATCAAACCTTTCAATTTTTTGACATTTAGGATTCGAAAAGTCTACTGAAAATGCTCTAGGCTGGTTCTCTACTGAAAATGCTCTAGTCTGGTTCTCGACTCCACAGATGCCCGAAGAATATATTGTTACGTATTGAGAGAGTGAGAGAGAGAGAGAGAGAGAGAGAGAGAGAGAGAGAGAGATTGGAATGGCATTTTGTTATGAATAGAGAATTGTAATAGTTACTAGAGACAAAAAACTTTAAAGCATAAAAGATAAAAAATTAAAAAGGTAAAACAATAAATTAATAGTATTCTCGTACCTTTTTTTAATAACCGAGACATCTTGGTCGTTTTGAGACCAAATTGAGTAAAAGTTTGAAGGAGTCCTTACCTAAATATCGACTAATTCTCAAGACCCTAAGGCCCCGTTTGATAAACTTCTTGGAAACTATGGATTCGTAGAGTGGTGAGATTAAGATAGGATTCGTAGTACCAAGGGATTATTAATACCACGTCTGAAATTTAGAACCATGTTTGTTTAGGACTCGGGATTGGACTAATAAGTGTTTGTTTGGAAGAAGGAGGATAGGACTAAAAATTATAGTTTCCAATTATGCCCCTTCTTATTGTGTTTTTAGACTCACCGCTTACAAATGTTGATTTTTTACTCTAATTTTTTTCA
>JABCMJ010022797.1:0-39757 GCA_014822125.1 Arbutus unedo | reverse complement strand
TGACATCAATAATTATTCCAGATTTTTTTAATGACATATTTTTAAAAACTGACATATTAGTCAATTTGGTAGTGTCATATTTAGCGATTATTGTAGTAGTGGGAAGTTTTATCTCTATTTAGCCAAGGCTTTTGTGATATGCGGTGGAGAGGGAAGACGGGTATACTTGTATCAGACTGACTATTTGTAGTCCCGTTGGTTTGTGGGTATTTTTTTGTTAAGTTTTAGCTAAATAGAGATTGTCTATCACAAAAAAAATTAGGGTGAATTACTTTGACCTCTTCTGAGGTTTATAACAAATACAATGTCCCTCTTGAGGTATTTAAAATTACTCTAACTATCCTTATTTTTTAAACTATTATGCAGTTATCTCCTCTACCGTAAAAATTTATCAAATGTCGTTAGATACGCTATTAAAATTTTAAGTTTGAGAATTTTTTTGACAAACAAACTGTAACATAATTTTTATCACGTCCAAAATAGCCTATGTTAAATTTTTGTGATTTTTCTAAAGTAAAAATTTGAACAAATTTTAAAACTCTGCTTGAATTTTAACTTTAGAAAAATCTAAAAAAATCATCATAAGTTATTTCGAACGCAATAAAAATTATATTATAGTTTATTTTGTCAAAAAAATCTCGAACATGAAATTTTAATAGCGCAACTAATAATTTTTGACTAATTTTAACAGTAAAGGAGATAATTACATAATAATTTTAAAAAGAATGGAGGTCAGAGTAATTTTAAAAATCATAGGGAGGGAATTGTACTTTTTGTAAACCTCAGAGGAGATCAGTGTAATTCACCAAAAAAATTAACTCCACCAGATATTAGTGAGTGTTTGTTTTTGCTATTGTCTCGTCAAATGTTTATGTTTGTTAGTTCGTTGGGATAATAAGAATCAGAAAAATAAAAAAATACAAATGAAATTTTAAAAATTTTAGAAAAAAAGGCAAAAATAATAATTTTGCTATTAGCAAAGAACTATGTCCCGACCATCACACCGAAGATGGCAACCTCACCAAATGACTAGGTTTGACCTAACTTGATTATTTAATTATTGTTTCGTCTTTATTTGAAAAAAATTGTATTTTTTTATTTTTTGTCAATTTTTTGTGGATTATTGATTCGTCTCGATGAGAGCTTTCAGAAAAATTATAAATCATGGATCAAATTTGAAAAAAATTCTAAAAAGATAAAAATAATCAAAAAACAGAATTTTTTTGTGTTTATTTGTCGTCTTTAGTGATTTTTTTTAGCTTTTAGACATAATTTTATACTTTTTAGATTCGTCTTATCGAGACGGACCAATAATCTACAAAAAATAAAGTCAAAACAACAAATACAAAAAAAATTTAAATAGAGATAAAATTTGATTATGAATAATCAAGTCAGGGCAAATAAGGAGTTTTGTGGGCATGGAGGCACTAAGGGGCAAATTGCACAGGGTTAATTCTTATTTATTTATTCATTAAACAAAGTTAAATTATCTAAAAATATACTAATGTGTCTAATTTTTTAGGGAAAAAAGTGATCGACACCGTTTATTTAAATTATATTCGGTCATGTTTTTTAAATTTTATTTTTGAAAAAATACTAAAAATTTACCGTAAAATTAAAAAATTATTTCGAAATTAACCATTAGCTCGGAATATTTTGATAAAGGATTAGTGAATTATTGTAAAGTATTTGTTGATTTATATTTTGTTATTATTATTTTTCTTTTGTTGATTTATAAAACAAAGTTAAAAATGTCTTAAATCATCTAAAAATATTCACATTCATTACATGTCTTAATGTGCTTAATTTTGGAGGAAAAAAAATGACCGACACCACTCATTCAACCCCTTTTCAATTGTGCTTTCCAAATTTTATTCTCGAAAAAATATTAAAAATTTACCGTTGACTTAAAAAATTATTTCGAGATTAACCGTGAGCTCATAATATTTTGATAAAGGGTTGTTGAATAATTGTAAGGTATTTGTTGATTTATATTTTGTTATTATTATTTTTCTTTTGTTGATTTATAAAACAAAGTTAAAAATATCTTAAATCATCCAAAAATATTCACATTCATTACATGTTTTAATGTGCTCAATTTTGGAGGAAAAAAATGACCAACACCACTCATTCAAACCCTTTTCAATTGTGCTTTCCAAATTTTATTCTCGAAAAAATACTAAAAATTTACCGTTGACTTAAAAAAATTATTTCGAGATTAACCGTGAGCTCATAATATTTTGATAAAGGGTTGTTGAATAATTGTAAGGTATTTGTTGATTTATATTTTGTTATATTTTTCTTTTCTTTTGTTGATTTATAAAAACAAAGTTAAAAATATCTTAAATCATCCAAAAATATTCATATTCATCATATGTCTTAATGCGCCCAACTTTGTTGAAAAATGACCGATACCGTTCATTCGAACATTTTTTGGTAGTGCTTTTGCGAATTTTATTCTCGAAAAAAATATTAAAAATTTACTATTAACTTAAAAAATTATTTCGAGATTAACCGCGATCTCAGAATATTTTGATAAGGGTTGTTGGTGATTTAAGATATTTTAGGATAATTTTAGATATTTTTAACTTTGTTTTGTAAATCAACAAAAGAAAAAAAAATAATAACAAAATATAAATCAACAAATACCTTGCAATAATTCAACAATATTTTATTAAAATATTTTGAGTTCACGATTAATTCTGAAATAATTTTTTAAGTCAACGGTAAAATTTTAGTATTTTTTCGAGAATAAAAATTAGAAAGCACAACCGAAAGGGGTTTGAATAGGCAGTGTCGGTCATTTTTTTCCTACAAAGTTGAGCGCATTAAGACATTAATTTGTTTTTTTTTAAATGTTTGGAAAATTAGGTAAAAAAACAACCAAACATGCCTATGACTGAAAAGACGAAAGCAGTGGTGAATTCAAAAAATCGACATGGGAGAGGAAATTTTCAACCATAATTCTGGAAAAAAAAATTCACAAGTTGAGTACAAACAAGTAATGCTAAAATTAAATATTTAATATTAATTATAAAAAATTATGATACAATTTTTTTGAACAAAAATTTCCGTATATATTAAGACAACAAATTTAAGATGGACACTAATATAATTTCTTCTAAAATATAATTAAAATAGATTAAAAGTTCGAGTACAAAAGTGCAAATATTGAAAGTGCAGGGGGCATGGCACCCCTCGCGGTGCATCTCCACTGGAAGACAATATTCCGGCTCATAAATATTGAGGTGATTTCTGTCTTTAAACTGAAAACAGAGTCTAGTTTTTATCGGATCCGGGCTCCTGTAATGTGTCCCGGCAATATAGTGGTGTAATATAGTGGTGTAGTGCGGTTATCTATTTTTTCATCTCGACGATAACAGAGAGTTTAAATTCAAATGAAATTATTTGTACAAATAGATAATTGTTCTTGCGAATAAATACTAAATTAAATTTGAACTCTTTGTTGTTAAAATGAATGGTCAAATGGGCGCACTATACTACTGTAGTGCGGGGACATGAACTTTGAATCTGTTTTTATCACTTTTGCAGACATCACGGCATCGTTTATTTTATTTAAAATATTTTTTTAAAATTAAGAAAAATTAGTTTAAGTGATAGATTTAAAAATCTATTTTTTTACTTTAAAATTTATAATTTCTCAAAATAGAAAATTATTTTATAAGTCAAAGACATATCAATATCTGATTAAACTAATCTTTTTATTAAAATTAAATTTTAAACCAGGTAAACGAAAGTGGACCCATGAAACGGAGGTTTAATTACAGCAAATTCCAGCTGCCTCTTACGACTGTCCAACTAATGATTTCTAGTCCAAAGACCTGACCAGACCAGTCGGGCATCGACAACAGTTCACGCCCAGCAGCAGACAGCACCTTCTCCACTGTCTGCGGGCACCCTATAATCTCTCTCTCTCTCTCTCTCTCTCTCTCTCTCATCGAAACGATTTCCTGAGACCGACACATTCTTCGCCATCAGCGAATTTCCAGATCCTTGATCAGGTTAGTTCTAGGGTTCCAAGCCATAGTAAATACATTATGTGCATTCTCCTCATATTTGTGTGTAACTGTTGGCGTTTATAATGCCAACTTGCGTTGTTCAGTTCCGGTACTTTAATTCTCCAGATCCGATACATCGCGAGTTCGAATTCTGATCAATACTGTTTCTAGTTTGTCTATTTTTGTTGTTGTGAAGTGTTTTCGATTATTTGTATTGTTGCTGCTTTTGCGGCTAATTGTGTTGGTTGGTGTTGGGCTTTGATTGGAGGTTGAAGGAGAGGATGGCGAATCGAGTGAAGGAGGACGAGAAAAACGAGAGAATTATACGGAATCTTCTCAAACTTGCTGAAAATCGACGATGTATTAACTGCAACAGCTTGGTATGCGTCTTATTGCCATCTTGAATATTCTTTTCTTTAGATTGTTAGCTTTTGTTGTGTATTCTTGATGTTTGAATCCAAATGTGCTTTGATAGTTTCAATTCCTGTATTCGGTTGGTTGAATTCCTCTACGATTTTGGTTGTAAAGGAAGTTGTTTGCTAAGTTTTTGCTGATGAGATGTTGCTTTTGCTGGTGAATTAGAGAAAAAGGAAGATGTTTTTCTTGCTTCCGACTTTTACTAGGAACCTTATGATCTGGCATCTTATAAGTTGATTGTTGGCGGTTGTTTTTCTTTGAAATTAAGGATAAAGGGTGGGTTTGTTACAAATGTATTTGCTTATGATTTTCCATTTGAGTATAAGTTATTAGTTTGGTTTCCAATTAAGTTATCAGCGACGGACTCAGAAATTTAAGTTAGTGGGTCCACATATTAGTTATAATGGTAAAATATAATTTCATGAGGAAAAGCAGAGTGAACTTCACTCATCATTTTAGTTAATATCTTATTTGGTCTTATTTCAGGTGAACTTGTAAAAAATACTTACATGTGTGGCGACTTAAAATAATATTTATAAGTTACTATATCTTCAGTTTATAATAAGTAGAATGTAGGAATGTTTAGAGACAAGGCATGTGTAAAATGTATCATTCTAAAAAGAAGCTTAATTTTATAGGACACTATCATAATTTTAAGGCTACATAATAAGGTACCGAATTCATCTCGGAAATGGAGTGGGGGCACGTTCCCACTGGGAACCTTAATGGGTCCACCCTCAGGCTAGGTTTTGGAAGCTGGTAATGTTGATTGTGCAATGTTTTGAAGTTACACAACTGATTCATGAACCCATTAGATCAATATAGTTTTATTGTTAACGCCAACTTTACTTGTTTGAATAATATGGGTTGTGTTGCAGACTTGCAGTACTTGTTGATCCACTGAACTCTGCGAATTTCTTAAAATGCCCAACTTATAAAGTAACAAATTTGGCAAGTGGAGGTTTAAGTAATAGCAGTGTTAGGAAGAATTTGCCAAAAAAAGAGAAAGATAATGACGCCAGTGCCATGGAGCATTATAAATGTGTAGAAAAAATGGAAATAAAAGTTCCCTAAAGTAAAAGGGTAAGGACCCCCTTCTGATCTTTTACTGAAGATTGATTTTCTAGTCCTTTCCACTGAAGGTGTCTTTGTTGCATTACATCAAAATCTGAAAAGTCTTATGGATATTACTCTGAAGTGCTGATTTTCACCAGACTTCTTAAATTGCAAGACGTGGCTTTGATGTCAGAGCTAACTTGTCTTTGCTAAACAGGGACCACAATATGTATGCACAAATTTCTGGACATTTGTTTGCATGAACTGCAGTGGAATACAGTAAGTACTATTGTAAGCTTTTGTTTTATGCTTTTGTGAAGAGGAGAGAGTGACTGGGACCTGGGATCATTTTTCTAGACTTTGATATCTGCTATATCACTTGCTTGATTAAAAAATGTTTATTTGGAGTTATATGCAGTCGGGAGTTCACACACAGAGTAAAATCAGTGTCCATGGCTAATTTTAGTTCACAAGAAGTTACTGCTCTTCAAGAAGGGGGAAATGCGGTATGAAGACACTTTCTTACAATCTGTTTAATATCGTTGTCTATGCATTCAACTAACCATCCTGATTCATCGTTATAAACCTGTTTCTGTTTCATGTCAACAGCGTGCAAAAGAAATTTATTTCAAAGAATGGGATCAGCAACGTCATTCTGCCCCTGATACCAGGTTATTGCTTGTTCATATATTATTTTGCTGTATTTTCCAAATAAAATGCAGTTCTGATTGATATTTTTGCTGCCAGTAATGTTGAGAGACTTCGGGACTTCATCAAGCATGTCTATGTTGATAGAAGATATACTGGAGAGAGGAGCTTTGACAAACCTCCAAGGGTGAAGATGGTAAGATACTCATATCCAAACCCACTTCCCCTACTTCCTCCACTCCCTAGCAGAAAGATGGAAATACCTGAAACAGAAAGAAGAAACACATGAGGCCTCTTCGGAAACCTTGTTCCCCCTTGTGTCCATGAGGGCTTACATAAAGTTGAAGGTGTTATTTGTTGAATATTATAACACTGATCATTAAATTTTGACTGCTTAATTGTAGGTCGTGATAAGATTGTTTCAAAGCTCATAGATCTACCAGTCTGCTGGTTTGTATTCTCTTAGGTTTCTAAAAGATGCAACTGTATGTCATGCAGGGTGAAATGGAGGACTCCTATGAAAGCAGGACTGACAAATATCAAGGTGGGCTCCGAAGCCCTTCAAGTGAGGACACATATGAACGTCGGTACAGTGACACACCTAGTCCTGGCGGAAGAAGTGATGATAAAAATTACGGAAATAGTTACGATGAAAGAAGAAGCCCAGGATATGATCAAGAAAGTCGACAATATGGTGATTCTAGGAGAAGTCCTGCCCACACTGAGGTAGTCAACGACTGGCGACGCAAAGATAGATTTGGAAATGGAAGTAGATCAGACGATGGGAGAATTTCTGATGGAAGTTCTAAGCTCGAAGGGAGGTCACCTGACCGCCAAAATGATCTTCAAATGTCCAGCCCCCCTATTGTCCGCCCTGTTAGAGAGATTCTGGGAGAGAATTTTTCTCCCCTTCGGATTATTGAACCTCCAAAAGCTAATGGTGGCAGGGCTACTAATGGAACAGTAAGGACACAGGTGAGGAGTGCTTTGTTAAGCTCCGTGTTTGTTTCATATTCCTGAATTGTTCGCCTCGTGAGGATCATGTTCCAAACAGGTTTATCTGCACATTATAGTGAATTAAGGCAGTGTTTGGTTTGATGGAATGATTCTGAGAAGGAATGTGATAGTCATTCCTTGGCCTTCCAATGAAGTGCTCCTTCTCTTAAATGGTGAACTTTGTTCCATTTTGTCATGTTTTCAGCAAACCGAACTTAGGAATGAGCATTCCCAGAGAATAACAATTCCATTCTAGCTGGATTCCACTGAACCAAACTCTAGAAAAGTGTTCTAGTTATGAATATAGTGTATGGACTCTTTATTTCTCCCACTCTCAGTTTCCTTTACCTTGGTTATTTATACACATTATTTTTCTTGTTTCATTTGAATGTAAGCCACTTCTTATCCATGCATTGTCTACTCACTATGAACTTGATTCACTTGAATTTTTCGCATCTTAAAATCTGTTTGTATGACACTTTTTTTTGTTGTTGTTGTAAAGAATCATTCTGAATGTTATTCCAACATGTCCAATTGTTCTAAGGTCTATTTTCTTTGTTGTTTTAGTTTTCCCCGGAGGGAATAACCAACTTTTACCATCTATGTGTGTGATTGCAGAGAACTGCATCTTCCAGTAGCTTGGCATCCTCTAATGGGAACCCAGCAGAACTTAGGAGAGAGTATTCAGGAACTTTGATTGACTTTGATGCTGTTCCCGAACCTCCTGCTACTGCAATTCAACAAACACAACAAACAGCTGTGGCTCATTCTGTTGTGCAACCAACTTTTTCATCCAGTGCTGACAATTGGGCATGTTTTGACTCTCCCCCCGAGGTGAAATCACCTCAAGCTCATGCAAATTCTTTGGAACTACTCTCACAATTGTCGGTTTCAGCAGCTGTACCAGCACATAACACAGAAATTTCTGGTTCTGGTGGTTTTCCAACAACCGCACCTTTCGTGAACATGTCAGCATTACCGTCTGCCGTTAATTCACTAGGTGCAGCTGTGCCTGTAAACAACTCGACAAATTTACCCCCTGTTAGTGCAACATTGGCTTCGCCTGCAATATCCATGTTCCCCTTCGGGGTTGGTGCTCCTGGATCCACATCGGTGTTGCCATCAAATGCTGTTAATTCTTTTGTTCAAGTTCCTGTTCAACATTCTTTATTTCCTTCTACTGGTAGTCAGCCTGCTGCTCAACTATTCAATCCAACGGTTAGTGGATCTTCAAGCAATCAGGTGTGCCTCATTGCAGAGTTTCCTTCAGCCCATTATATAGCTATGCCATGGTTTTTTAAAAGTGAGTCAATACTCATACCACTTTTTCCAGCCATGGAATTTGTCTATCGCCTCAAATATACAAGTGCCTTCTAGTAACGCATGGACGTCTCAGGCTCTATCAAAATCTGCCCCAGAGGTAACTTCTGAAGCTATGGAAGTTAAACCAAGTGGAAGAAACGCACTGCCAGAGGTGATGGTTTTGTATGCTTGCTTCATTATTTTCGTCTGTTCTAAATCAGTTGATTTCTATAATGTTTTTATTTTTGTCTGCAGGATCTTTTTGCTGCAACTTATCCATCTTCTGCAATGGTTCCGGGCTGGCAAAGTCGTCCACCCTACGGATTCGGGTTCAATATGCAATATAATACTGCAGTGGTACATATAGCACTCCAACATGTTTGTCGTTTTCTCGGTGATTGTTCCTAACTTGCCTAGCTGCTGAGGAATTATTAATCTGCAATTGTTTTTTTTTCCACAGACCATGCCAAGTTATCCACAGCTATCGAAATCGATTAATCCATTTGATGTCAACAACGAAATATCTCCAGTTCAAGCTCCGATGGTATGACTAGCCATTTGGTTGTATGTGTTTTTCTTCCCGACTGTTCTGTTTTGCATATAATGCTTCAATGCACCCCATTGCACTCATTTGCTTGTTCAATTCATCGTTAATTTACAAAAATGGAAGGGGAAAGTTGACAGTTAATGGATTTGTGACACAGAGCTTCATGTTCTGAGTGTGGTTGGATGAATAGAGCTGCTTAGGTATACTTTGCTTGAAAAGGAAAGGGAAAAAATCATAGGGCTGTTAGCTTTTAGATTTTATTCGGATTCAGTTCAACTTTTTCTCTCTGTCTGCTTAATTAATAGCAGACTAGTATGTTTAAGGTCAGTGAAATCAGAATCTTGCATCGTTTGTTTTCTTTCTAAAGCATTCTAGTAGTTCCGAATTCCTATCACTAAAAAATTATATTTCAAAGATGGCTTCAATTTTCATCTAATGTAGTCTGTGTTTCCTGTAAAATAGTTTCCTTCCATGGAATCCTTGGTACGTGCTCTACCAAACATGGCAGCTCCAGCAGGCTTATTGCCCACTCCCAGCCTTGGTACCCCAGCATCGTCATGGATGCCATCCCAATCATCTTATCATCCATCAGCAATGCCGACCCACGTGCCAACTTTTGCATCAGCAGTGCCTCCACCAAGTAATATGGCCTATATGTCTATACTTGTGTGCATATACATGTTTTGTCCTTACCACACTGAGTTTATATATTCGCGGCAGATGTTGTGTTGTGATACTCTTGTAATAATGTCTCAGGTGCATACATGGGCCAACAGGTACCCAGTAGCTTGCCACACAGGTAGACTCCTGTTCTTTATCTTTTTTAAGCGTAATCCTTTTTTCCTTTTTACAAGCTATCCCCTACCCTCTATTTCTTCCTCTTCATGACAAGTTTGCTAACTTCAGCACCCAGTGAATATTCCCAGAATAATGGAGAAATTCCGGCATATGTTGGCTTCTGCTTCAAATATGTTTAAGCTGTTGTCGAATGTCAAAAATCTAAATGTTCACACAGTTGCTTGTTTGCATTGACCTCGACAAAATTATTCTGATGTGCTCTTTTTTTTTAAAGTTTCCAACCTGATTTTTGACATATTTTGCTATGTATGGAATAGTATCGTAGTTTGTGATTTGAAATAATTAGAATTAATGGCATAATTTATTAGAAGCCTAGTGACATTTGCAGACAGCAAGGAGTAATGGGGTTCAGCAATGACGGGGCTACTTTTGGATCCTCAATTCCGAATCAGCAACTGGGAGGAATGTATTCAGCATCTGCTACACCAAATACATATTCCGCCGTTGGAGGGAATCCATTTGGTTGAATCCATTCTACAGCAAACATCATCTTGTTGCTCCGCTTCAGGCCATGGGGTGGAAATATTTTGGTTTCTTTCTTTTGTATATTAAGCTGAGAGATCCAGCCAACGGTGGAGTTTTGTATTGCGTTGAAGTGATGCGAGAAAAGAAGCTTCAGAGAGAGAAGAAGATGAACAAGGTAAATTTTGTGTAGTCATGTTGATTATAGGTTGTGTTTCATTGGGTTTTCCGTGTATCATGCGTGCCGCCCCCGTTATTTGTATTATTTTAGGTTTGGTTGACTTACTGTATGGTTCGAAAAATGTCTTCACAATTGGGTAATTATGCTGCCTATAGTAAAGGAAGTGATGTAGATTTTGGTATATAGATTTAGTCTGTATCAGTTTCTTGAGTGATAAAAAAAGAAAGATTTTTTTTTAAAGATTTCATAAGAAACTGACTCACACCGTGAAATACAGTCTGTGTTGGTGAAATAGGCAATTGCATCATAAGACTTAAAGCGTGGAGTAAATGAAGTTATTCAGAACAAAGTGGATACAGATGTAGAGTGAAACTCAAGCCATAGTGCCACGCACATAGGTGCCAAGAGTAGAAGACATACACCCACTGGAAAATCTAACATCAACTTCATGGTTTCTTCACTTCAACACTCCCACCAATGCCGGCTCCTCCACCACCACCACCACTGCCGACACCTATGCCACCACCAATTCCTTTGCCGACACCTCCCCCAAAACCACCACCTGCTCTGTTGCCAACTCCTCCACCGTCACCACTGCCAATGCCCCCTCCAAATCCCCCACCTCCACCACTTCCACCACCAATTCCTCCTCGGGGTCCTTCTCCAACACCTCTGCCAATCCCTCCACTATTATTGCCGCCTGTTTGCCCACCAACACCTCCAGCAGAGCCTCCACCAGTACCACTTCTGCCACCAGTACCTCCACCACCGCCGCTACCACTACCACTACCACTACCATCTCTAATTCCTTTTCCATTTCGACCACTATTTCCACCGTCGGCACCACTTTTCCCACCAGTACCTCCGCCATCTCCTCCAGTACCACTACCACCTCCAATTCTTTTTCCACCATCATGCCCACCGCCAACACCACTACCGCCTTCTATTCCACCACTAGAACCTCCTCCAAACCCAAACCCACTATCACCACCACCCCCCTTTCCAATCCCCTTGCCACCTCCAACACCGCTACCCCTTCTTCCACTACCGATGCCACCCTCACTCCCACCTCCACCACCAATGCCTCCCCCACCACTACCACCACCAATGCCACCTCCACCACCAATGCCACCCCCACTCCCACCTCCACCACCAATCCCTCCCCCACTACCATCGCCACCAATGCCACCCCCACTTCCACCACCACCCTTTCCAGTACAATCAGGTTCTCCTATATCGTCACCACCAGGATTTCCATAACCAAAACTAAACCCCCCTCCTTTACCAAAACCAAATGAGTGTCCAAAAGTCAAACCTTTCCACCCACCAACGCCACCACTAAAACCCCCATCACCGTCATTACCCGTCCAACCCGGGTTTCCATCATCAAGGAACCAGTCTGGTTTCTTCATTTCCTCACTGTTTTTCTCCACCAATTTCCTACCCCCAAGACAACCCACAACCAAGATGCACCACATCACCACCAAAAGGCACTTCCTAGACATTGTTCTTAATTTTAGATGATTTAGACTGCTTCATGGAGTTATATAGAAGAGAAAATGGCACTATTTTATTTATTACGGCATGAAGGTAAGCCCACTTTTTCAACTGATTCTCACTTTTTCCCTGCGATTTCCTCTCTCTCTCTCTCTCTCTCTCTCTCTCTCTCTCATATGAAGAAGATAAAAGTATGGTTGGGAGGTCTCATCCGGCTTTGCTACCCATGCATTGAGGTGACTACTCCATATTTGCATTCATGGCCACCGCTATGAACTCTCTCTCTCTCTCTCTCTCTCTCTCTCACACACACACACACACACACACACATCTGCCCAAAACAGCTATTCCAATCCATTGATTCATGTGTATTTTGTGATTCTTTTTACGTAGAATTCTGCATTGTCATCTTTCCTTGTGGCAGCTAACGGTATAAGATCTGCCCTTTGCGAATATTGAAATAAAGATGGGGGAGGTGTGTAGTTGGACAGGAAGGAATGAGTAATAATTAAGGAAAATACTATGGGTGCAAGAATTCTACGCATAACTGTTCTTAATTTCCGCACAGTTGAGGCAAGCTACCACCGCCTCTCGAGCTGCATTCTACTTCTTTTATGATCTATTTTTTTAACTTTTATACGTCCTAAAATATTTATACAATTTGGAAAAGTTTTCTCAATGCTCTCTCTTGTAAAAAATTTTGCATTGAAAAATATTCGCTCTCATTTAATACTAAAAATGCTAAAAAGTAAAGAATATTTTTAGAAAGTGATAGATTTTTAATAGAAATTATTATTATTTTAATTAGTTAGAATCTCACAAATAAACAAACAAATTGAGATAATAGAAATTAATTGCAAATTATATAATGTTGACATGTTTACAATTAAAAGTTTCTCATATGATGAATTATATGACGTTAAACGTAAACATTCCTAGATCATCAATGGAGCCTAGGGATAGTATAATTTATCACGCCATGCACCATTCCCATGCTGTCTTTGCCCAAATTGGGACGATTTTTCAATAAAAAGTTTCAGATTTGAGTTTGATTTTGTGTTTATGTTTGGATTTGGAGACAAAATAATAAACATTTGCAAGATATGGTTTTGGTAAAAAGAATATTTTAAAGAATATTATTGGAGATGCGAGGACAATGAATAATAGTCAACAAAAAAATGGAGTAATATGGAAAGGTGAAGTAGAAGAGAGATAGTTAATAAAAGAGAATGACACCCTCTTAATTCCACATTAAGTTCCAAAGTAAGTCTCTGTAGATGATAGGGGACCTTTGCATTTGAAAATATTTTTTTTCAAGCTAGAGTCTAGTCCTCGCCAGAAAATTTAATAATCAATCAATGCGTTTATTTGATAAGGGTGTTGATTATTTATAGGTGCACATAAGTCTATACTATGGTATTAGATGTCCCATTAATTATTATGACTACGTACTCTTTCCCAATTGTAGTCCTGCGATGGTCATGACATCTACAATGGTCTTGCGGTCCGATTGGCTTCACGACAATCTCTTCTCTTTTGAAGTTACCAGTTCGCTAGATATCCTCCTTTTCCCATTAGATAAGGTAGAAAGCCTTGTACTTGCCTTTATCCATGCTATCACCGGACCATAGTGGGTTCCTCAAGTCCTGTCATAGCAACCCAAGCAAGCAAGCACATGGGATATGTGTCGCGATCAGGCCTACCGAGTGCGATGCAGGCCTTCTTCGCTGAGTAGGGAACAAGCAGTTGACTTGGAATTTTAACCGTCGATCTTGTTGACTTACCACGTTTAATCGTCAATCTCGTTGATTGACCTGGCACGTCGACCATTGGCACTGGCCAGACATGTTGACCTTTTAATCATGACCCGCATATCCATTTGACTACAATTTGCGAATCCGTTGACTTGCTGACGTGGCCCACACATGTTTTTTTGTTTTGGATTGTACTTGAATTCATCCTCAAATTAGGAACCCGCCACACTGCCGTTCTTAATTAGGAACTCGTTTTCTCTTCTCTAATTCATCCTCAAATTCAATCCCAGCCCGACATGTAGAATTTCCAATATCTGTTTGATTCTTCGCCAAATAAGTTGGAGTCCGTGTCTGGTTTCCAAATTACTACCGAGTTTGGTTTGTTCCTTCGTGTCCGCCTTACGTTGATCGGCACCCGTCGCCAGCGGTTTCGCTACTGTCTTGCGGGGTTAGGGTTTTGATAACTTCCCAGGATTGGGAGATGTCTATCACTCTCTGCAATCGAGCAGCTCAAGTAGGGAAGATGACAATGGAACCTGCTGTTAGACTCGTATGCTCTTATGTCTATGGGAGCAGTTCAAATTCCTGGGAGGCCATTGGTGCCAGGCAAGAATTTTTTTGCGCCCCCCTAGTTACCGCCCATTATTATTTGAATATGATATTGGTATGCATTCTTGTTATATGTTTTGAATTCAAGTCAATGCTTGTTGGCCTATGAGTTCATAAGATCAGAGTTTTTCTTCGCCTTGGCTTCGTGTTAATCAATTTGCATAAGAAATGGAGTAAAAGCATGACTGAGCTTCCGTCAATAATATCTCACTCCCTTACAGCGCCTTTCAATCGAATCATTTGGAAAGGAAAAAAAAGAGAGTAGATTTTTGGTGAGAAATGAAAAATTTTCGATTGGCTCCTTCCATTTTCTCACTAAATCTCACCATTTTCCCTCCTTTCTCATTACGCCCTTTCTCACCATCCAAAGGCGGGCACAGTCAGCCTTCCGTTTTGAATTGCTGGAATTGGATTTATGAAGAACTAGGCCATTGATAACCCTTTTGCATTCCCCTGCACATTTTGATTTATAAGCTGTTCTAGAGTTGAATACTGAGCTGGTATATAACACAGTAATTGTGAGATTTAATGTTTATCTGTTGAAACTTTGCTCTTTTGTGGAGAGGAATTTTGGATTTAAGAATCAGAGATTGTCTGTTTCTTGTATTTGACCATATAGCAAACACAAACACATAAACCCAATTCTCCTTTAACATGGACGACAAAAGGATATTTGACAATCGGGCAACATGTTGTATGGTTCACGGTTGCTACAAACATGAAGAGTTGGATTCTCTGTCTTGGAAATACAATGTCCCCCAATACCGACCTCTTTCCGTTGCACAATGCAACCGAAAGAAAACCAGGAGAAAAAAACACACATAATTTGATTGTGTCATAATATGGAGGCGCATCTCCTCAGCTCAGACCTCTTTCAATTGCACGATGTGATGGAAAAGAAAAATAACATAAAAAAATGGTAATTTGATTTCGTCAAAATACAGAGTTGGTGCAGGGTTTACATGTATAATAGAAAATGGCATACATGACAGTGTCCAAAACAAGCAGCAAAGAGTACATGGAGACCAAAATGGGAACTTCCCACAATCTTATCCCTTTTCCCATCCTGAACTCAAACAGAAACTCTACTAGCCTCAAACCAACACTACTCAGCAAAGCCATTGCTAGGGCAGTTTGTTCCCTCCCCCTCATAAGTCTTCTAGCCTTCACTAGAGAATCAAACCCAAAACACTCAGCCTCCAGTACTGATACAACCCTAGCTAAGTTACCCACAATCATTACATGTGCAAAGGCCACACAAAAGGGTATACCCAAAACCCCTAGGACACCCCAAAACCCCAATGCTTTTGAACATATGCCAAATGCAAATAATGCCTTTGGTAAAGTAGCCAAAGTAGCCAAAATGGCTCCAAAGAGGGAAAGTAGAATTGTGAATTCCCAAAAACATGTGTGAAGAAGCTTTACCCACGCCAATCCACTTCTTATAAATAGCCTTCTTCCATTGAGTTTAATTCCACTGTAGATGTCTGAAACTGCTTGAATAGTTGCAGCTCTACCTAGGAGAGAGAAAGTGATGGTTGAAGGGAGGCCAATGATGATGCCAATGGCTTTTGAAAGTATACTGGGCAGGAGGAGATTACCATTTAGCCCAACTAAATGATCTGTGAGTTTGAGGATGGAGGAGGGTGTTTGAGGAAAAATGTGGACGAGGAAGTGAGAGATGAAGAGAGAGATTGGGAGAGGTGAGAAGAGGAAGATGGAGATTGCATGGAAATAGGTTGAGTGTAGTAGTAGAATCCTGATTGATTCTCTAAAAATTTGAGCTGTGTTCATCAGATGACTTGATTCAAGGACTTGTGCTGTTTTTCTTGGCATTGAAGAGGAAGAAAAAAAGAGAGCAACGTTGAAGGAAATGAAAGCAAAGTTAGCCTATTTGGCTTTGAATTTCCTGATGATATAAAGGGGTCTCATTGTTAGCAATAGGTTTTGGTTGCTTGCTTGCTAATAATTCATGATTGAAGAGGTTTGTTTAAGCGTGGTCATATCATGTTAAAGGGTTAATGGAGAATGTTTATTTGGCTCTGTGGACTATATCTAATAGCCATCAATCACGAGGGCATAGAAATTTGTACAAAAAGTTACACCATAGACTCGTGTCTCAAAATTTTGCTTTGGTCTCTGTAATTTGATTTTTCACTTCCGACTAACTTGATCGTTACTAAGCGGAATTTTAGACTATTGACAACAACTCCAGCTCATGAAAGAAATTTAGAAATTACAATAGTGGTCTTTATATTTTCACCCATGTTTCGACTCTGCTCTCTCCAGTTTCAAATATGTCTTACGTTCCTTTGAAAATATTAATGCATGATGGTGAAAAAACTATATTATAATCATTGTAAGATAGGGTTCAAGTTGATGAGAATGAAACTACGGGAACTACAATGAAATCTCGCTACGAAATAACGGAACCAATAGTGTGATTCTCGCTTTTGGAGAGGACTGATTCCACACTGCTCTGGTTATGAACTTAATCTAGTTCCTTTGCTCGTGACAGAGCAGTTGTCAACCATTAATAGTGATCGTAGATAATTTAAGACTGATCCCCTGTTTGGTTTTACCACAAGCATCTATTTTATGTAAAACTACATGGTTTTACCTTTACCATAAAGTTGACAATGGGGGTACAAATAAAGTCATGATTGTTGGGAGCTTGGAGGGTTTTGGGGTGGATTAAGTTAGAAGCAAAGATATCATGATTTCCTTGAATATTTTGCCCGCCCCCCTATTAAGGCTCCCACTGGATAGGAATTTGTTTGTGGATGGAATGATGAGAGAGAGAGAGAGAGGTGGGTCAGGCTATAGAATATCATTCATTAGAAATAGAGAGCAGTCTTATGTATTACCCATAAAGAGACCTGATAATTTTTTATTGTCATTTTGTTATACTATAGCTTGGGGGTGGCAGTACCAGACTATGAACACATATTTCGGAATCGTTGGATGCACAGACCTCACATGCTAGACTTTTTGTTTATAAAATATGTAGAGAGTTATACAACTTTAAGTTTTAGTGTAAATAAAGTGTGGACTGATCACAACAGAATACAAAAGGGAAAACAGAAAGTAATGAAACAAAGAAAAGCTCCACAAGAGAACTTTGATTTCCGCTCTTAACATTTTAGTAACAACACTATAGTTTAAATCTACCCAAGAAATAAATATTAAAAAAATCCGCGAAGTAATTTTAAATCGTTCTTTGAAAAACCCTATTATCAACAACAAAAAAAAAAAGGCAAAAAAAACAAAATTACAGTGCCTAACGATTTGGTATTGTTAGTAACTTATTCCGGGACATAAACAAAGACGTGTATAATCGAAAAGAGACTCTCTAAAAGATCCGATGTACAAAAATTCAAAAAGACCCTCTACTACAACTCTTCAGGAAATAGTTCCTCCTTTAACGAAGGAGCAATCCATTGTATCTGAATATATGTAGTTTCCCACAGTGCATCACCTTCCCTCTGAACCAAGATCTCATTTTCTTTCATTGTAATGATCATCCTCTTCAGCAAATTCGGTACTATTTCCTGCACTTCTGAATTACCGTACTCTCCCAATTCAGCCTTCATACAAGTATCCATTCTCCTCAATATTCCCATCCAGAAACTCCGAAATCCCGGGCCCTCAGATATTGGTTTCAAAAACTGCAAATAAACTTCTGTCAATAGCTCCATTGCAATCTTCAGTGTCCCCTCCATACTCCTCATCTCTCTCTCCGCATTCTCTCTCCTCGAGTACTCTAGCATTTTCTCATGTAGATCATCCACCATCGCGAATATCACAAGGTTAAAACAATTCATACAACTTGAAGGTGTGAAGTATAAGTCCTCAGCTAGCGTGAAGCTTTTCTGAAGAGCTTTAATAGAGTGGTTTCTTATCTCCTCTCTCCTTGCCAAACTAGTCTTTCTCAGTGCTTCCCCAAGCTTTATAAATAAATTCACCGCGAAATTTGAAGAACCAAGAGCTTTCATATTATCATCTATTGAAGAACTACTTGCACTGCTCACCATACTGGCACTGCTCCCCGGATCCGAGTAATTACTTCTATACCATTGGATCAAGAGATTCACCGAATCAGCCATTAAGTCCATTATCTTCATGTTCTTCTCTGACGGGGTGTTTTTAAGAGCAACGAATCCGAATGCACAATCGATACAATAAGCATAGTTTGTTCGTGAAACGTTGGTTCCATCGGACATCAATGTGATTAGCGTGTCAACTCCCATATCATAGGTTTCAGGGTGGCGACCAGTGAGTGATAACAAGTGAAGAACTGATTTCCATCCGAGGTGAGTCTGCAAATTTCCCCCATACTCAGTGATGATTTTCCTGATAGATTGGGTGATGGGCTCGCAACAAGTGTCGATAATTTCCTTGTCTAACTTCCACATCAAGTTTATTGATTTGAATATGAGCTCCTCCGGTAGCCTATCATTCCTATACGAAGAAAGGAGGTTGAGAGAGATCTTTACAAGGGCTACGATCGCCTTTTCTGCGAATGGGACCGGTGAAAACAGAGGGAACTGAGCAACTCCCAGTAGAAAATCATGGTATTGAGGCCAGAAAGTTGTGAATCTATCAGTATTGGATGAAGCAATAATTGCAACCAAATCCCAACAGAAACCAACTGTTTCTTCTTCCTCCACAGGTGTACTAAACTTCTGCCCTTTTCCAGCAGCTGCAAATATCAGCGATCGCCCTAGATTCATCAACGGTTCATCGGGTAGTTTTGAACTGTTATTGAATAAGTTTCCCACTTGGCATTGCTGTATGACTTTCAGATTCTGCTCAAATTCACCAACCCCAAGGTTCAAACTTTCCTCCACACTTTCCATCGACAGAAAGTGAGAGAAACGGCCTACTATACCGGAACTCTGGCGTCCATGCCCTAGTTTCAGACCTTGACTAGGGAACACCACCCCTGACTCGGAACTTGAGTTCATATCAACGTCGTCAGATGACGGGTTGGAAGCGAGAGCGGGCTCCACGATAGATTGGGGTAGCAGTTTCAGCCTTTTGAGTTTCAACAAGCAGTCCACAATGTTCCTCCACCCCCCTTTGATTGATTCTCCAAAACTGTTTGCAATTGTGAAAACTGCTAAAGTTGCCATTCTCGGCTTCATATCATGGCTAAAAGCATATAAAGTCTCTTCTGCGGATGCATAAGGATTCAACAGAGTTGTGAATTTACAAAAGGAGGCTAAGATTTCGTCAAGTGTGTCTTGTAATCCAAACTGAGCAATTCTAGCTACTGAGAACAAGCCTTCAATGCATTCATGGAGGACTCCCTCTTCATCGGTATGTTCAAATATCGCTGAGAGCGTTGCAACTGAGGGACCAGCAATGGTGGCAAACATATCTCTCCCAATCCGGCAGTCAAAATCGCATACTACAAAAGGCTGCACGATCTTGGCTCGATTTACTAGCTCAATCCACCTGCTTGGGTTCATATCCACTGGCAATCCGGACTGTCCGACGAAAATGGTGATTTCATTTGTCGAAATGGAATGGAAAAGCTCTGATAAGTGCTCCCTGAGAAGATCTTTTCCGTCGTTTATTGCCCTATTGTTCCTTATAAATTCTTCTTCTGTCATTTTCTTCTTCACTTGTGGATTGTGTTGATCAGTATTGAGCATTATCAAAGAGTAACATAAAACGTACACTGCATCTTTATTTGCAAACACTTCCGATGATTGTTGGTCGTAAAATTTCTCGGAAAAAATCTCTACAATCCTCTGGATCTTCTGGGACTCCCCTGGTAACCGGAAACTGTCTAGAAAAGTCCGGAGAGCAGTGTCAAGAATCATACCAGCAAACTGAAAAGTATCGGTAAATTCCTTCAAAACCCGAATGTGAAATTCATCAGGGTCTCCAAAGTAATCTCCAATCATGGTTTTATCAAGTCTAGGAGTGTACCGGAAGAACATGGCATAGGCTTTCGGATCATCCGAAACCAGATTAGAAACCTTCAAGTACTCCAACCCTTTCTTCTCGTCGCGATTGAAGTGGTTTCCTGCAATCAATAATTTCCTTTTCTGCACCTTTCTCACCCTCACGAATTCCACCCACGTCTCCAAATCATTCCAATCTCGCGGTTTCTCTTCCCAAAATGGTCTATACTTGGAAATCTCAACCGGGTATGCTCCAGAAATGATTGAACTATTTCCTTCTTTGTCTATGTTCTCAGCAATGTTGTGAATTATGAGTACAAGTCCTTCAAAGGCTTGGACTTGTAAACTTGTTAGGCCTCCCCCGACTGGAAATGCATGCTTGCAGAGAAGTTTTCCGATCTCTTCAAACACGTTTCGGCAAAGAGGATCACAGTCAAAATTGACATAGGCTTCAATTGGGAATGTGGGTTGTCTGCAGAAGGTTATGATTCCTTCAACTGCTACTTCTTGTGGCTGGATAATGTTTCCTAAACTCGTCACTTTGAACAGCACAAATGAGAAGAATGCTTCCAGTTGAAGCCGAATTGACCTGCACAATTAAAACCGACACGACAACAACGAATGTTTTTGAACTTTTCATTCCTCTTTCATTACCTAAACACAAGAAAATCAGAACGGAAAACGATTCTGAAGGAATTCTCTAACCTGCGAAGGAAGTGATAAATGTTCAAAAAAGTACTGCAAATCATGGAAAGAACAAGGGGGCTAGAACAAGTTCCATAATGAATCAAATGGTGGCACAGATCATCCTGAACCATCCTCAAAAGTTTAGGGTGGCTGCCAATGCTATCACCACTCAGTTCCAGTGCAGAGTTTATCAAAACCAAAGCGAAAAGCTGAACATCTTCATCAGCAGTTTGAGAAGCCAATCCCTCACTATCCGTAACTTCAACCACATTCAGTAAAGAGCACAAGAAATGGAATATATCAACTGTGGCCCGAATCCCATACCCAGAATCCATACTGCTGTCTTCTGTATCGGATTCTGAGTTTTCCCAGTCTCTCACCTCAATATCAGGCAACCGCGAGAAAATCGTCTGTATCAGCTCGTGCATCGTGTACCTGTTGAAGAAACAACAGAAAACAAAAACGACGTTTGCAAGATTTTTATTCGAAAAACCCCTCTGCACAAGCATAAATGACAGTATCTTCGAACTTTTCATTATTATTTTTGTTTCCGAAAACACGAGAAACAATGTGATCTTCCATCTGTCTTGACTTGTCTTGCATCCCTTTCGTTTTCTTGCTTTGCAGTGTCAAGGTGCTATTCTTATTCTTCTGTCATCCTACTTCCTGCTCCTACAGAAACAGATTCCTTATTCCCCGAGTTCTTGCCAATCTTTCTTCTCCCAAAGCTTATTGATTGAGGCGAGCAACGAGTCTAATAGAATGTCTCGAGCGATGGAGAGGGGTACAGTACCTTGCACTTCTCTGGAGCAGATCGCCGCGGCTGGCAGACTGCTGAACCACCTGAAAGCAAGTGTTGACGACGGTGCAAACAGAGTGATCGGTGAGCAGAACCGAAGCACGGTGGTACATAATGGCTGTCAGCACTTGTAAAATCTTCATCATCACAGCATCCTCTGCAACTGGAGCTGTCCTCTCTAACCTGTTGGGGAAATTCATACAATAAAACTCGAAACAATTTTCAGGAATCTTTTTTGCTTTCAGAAACTTCTGTAGTAATTTAGAAGAAACTCATCACATTTCAGATGTAATTCATTTCCATGGCTGTTTTTTTCTCTCGAAAATGTGGTAAAAAAACTCTCTTTAAGGTCTTGCTAAAAATCACTTTCTGGGCAGTGATCAAGGCATTTTATAAATTTTTGTAGCGGGCCGAGTTGGCACCGAATTGGACTGTTAACCTGGCGAGGCTTAGCTGCCAAGCAAGCCCAATGGTCTAAATATAGACCCGACGTGGTTCACATAATCTTGCGCAATCAGCTCACTTGACGGGTGCACGCCATGTGGACCGGACCGAAGCATTACCAGACCCGGATAACCCAACTGTTATGGCTACGCTCGTTTTCACACGTCCTTTAGGTGGATTGATCTTGACACGTGTTGTCCGACTTGACGTCTGATGAGTCAGACATCATGAGTAGCGATAGTTATTTCTGACGTCATCGTGAACATGCTCTACACATGCTAGCTTTGAATCCAAGTTAAGTCGGTAACTGAAAGTAAAAAGTATGGTTCATATTCTTTATTTCTCAAAAGTGTTTTCATATTACTCTCTCCGTCTCATTTTCATAGTCCTTTTTTGGCATTCTAAATTTTTAGGGAAATATAATGATTACTACAAAAAATATTTTTTTCCCAAATATGTTCTTGATTTGATTGATGTATACAGTACAAGTATTATTTAAATAAAGGGGCAAAAAAAATTTAATCAAAATTTAATTGTTATTTTTGAAAAGTAGACTGTTATTTTGAGACATCTCAAATTAAAATAATAAACTATAAAAATAAAACCAAATGAGTATATTTTTCCTCCACCGATTAATTTAAGCATGAACTGAATTAAGCATTAGAGCATCCGACTTTCCGACTAACACCACCACCCAGACGACACTGACTAATTTTTACTTTTGTAGGAGAATGTCAGAAAGGCTCTTGGATCAAGTTTGAGTAAGACAGACAACCAATAAAAAAAATCCACAATTTTCATAGTCTTAACATATTCCTATATACTTTGCCATGGAAACATATACTTCCAAGCCTCGAAAACAGAAGAGAAATAGGCAAACCTGCAGCCAGTAATGGCAGTCACAGCCAAGTTCATCATCTCTTTTGCCCCCGGAGTCTTCTCGTCAAATATCTCAAGCTTCAAAATCTTCAAAATCGAAGAAAGGGCGACGCCGGTGGCGGCCGCCGGAACTTCGTCGCTCTGAATCACATCTATAAACGGAGAGATATAAATCGCCGGGTCGATTTTTCGCCATTCTTGTTGGGGATTGAATATGAGCCCCCGTAGAGATTTCAGCGATTGTAAAATGGTAGTATCGTAACCGTCGTCTTGGGGAGGGAGGAAATGGGAATTGGGTTCCGGCAATCGCCTCCGGATCACGGCCAGGACGGCTCCCACCTCGGTGTTTAACATGCATGAGAGCCCCACCTCCTTCCTCTTTAGCTTGCCCATGTTTTTGGATTCTTTGTTCCATTTTGCTCGATTTGGGTCTTTTTCTTGTTCCTCCATTGCTTCTGCATCTGAGATTTTCAGGTGAAAAAAAAAAAAAAAAGCTGTTTCCAAAAACAGTTAGGATGTGCCAAATGTTAGTTAGGTTGCTCAATATTTTTTTGCTGTCAGTTAATGACCATTTTGGTGACAAGGGTTTTGTGTAATTACCCCTTTGTAGTGAAGCATAAGTTGTGTCATGGGAGGGTATTCTTGGAATATAGGGCAAGTAATTACTCAATGATCCCATAAGACCGCACCGCCACGTGGTAACTGAACATCCTTCTCCATCATAAATTCACTTGAGACCCGCGTAGTTAGTTTTATATCTCACATGACTATGTGGTGCGAGAGAGACCAGGGTATCTGTTGTGTGCAGTGCACAACAGAGTATGCTCTGCACGTTAAAATAACGTCGTTTTATTCTACAAAATATTGTCTGAACAGTAAAAAATTGACCGAAAATATTTTTCGGTTAGTATTTTACGTACCAAAACGACGTTATTTTGGCTCACAGCACGCGTTGCTGTGCGCAATGCACAACAATCCCCCCATTTCCGTGCGAAATTCTATTGGGCATCACGTGACAATGTTCCAAAATTATTGAACGATTTTTCTTGAAGAAAAAACTAATTAATTAATCATTGAATTTTAATATTTATCTACTTAAAAACCATGTTCTTTGATTTGATTACAGCGGATTTGTAGGTATTGAGATCAAATATCTATAGCATGAATAATTATGTACTATATTATAGTAGAACAATACATAATATTGTGTGGTAGAAATTTATCAAAATTCCAAAAATAAATAAATCAAATGAACAACCTAATTAAGCTAAAAAAGGCAAATTAGTTAAGGGGGTAAAATGGGTGGAGTTTTTCACGGCTTTTCAAGGTCTAATGAGAGAGAAAGTGGTGCATATCGTGGGATGGGGTGTCAAAGAGTCGCCATCGGAGGAGGCTTCCATCAGCAGCGAGGGTTGCATGGCATTGCCTGGGTTGGTGCATGAATTTTGCTAGAAAAAGAGAGAGAAAGGGGGTGAAGAGGAGAGTTTTGAGGACAAAGACCTGAAAAAATCTAGAAATACAGATGTTCTTTGCACATTCGGATACAGATCTATTCAGAATTGTCAAACGCAAATTGAGTTTTTAGTAATCATGTGAATCCTACGTCTATATCCGAATATGTACGAAACATCTGTGTTCCAAGATTTATTTTAAAGACACGAGGGAGAGAAAGAGAGAGGTGCTCTGAGAGAGAGAGAATCCCGTTGTGGGGAGGGGGGTGGTGCTTCCACTGCTCCACCACGATATAATACAGAGTGAGAAAAAAAACACTTAGCCCCCGTTTGATTCTGCTGTCCAAAAATCAACTACAAAAATATTCTCAAAACAAACTGCGAAATTGAATTTTTAAGAAAATTTTAGACTGTGACATAAATTTTTATGGTTTCTCGGGTTATCACATTTGTGTAAACTCTCCCTATTATGATTTGAGTTTGGAGACCTATAATATTGATGTGTTAATCCATCTTCTCCAGTAGATCAGTTTCTTACAAAATGAGAAAACTTAACAAATCTACAACCATGTTTTGTATTTTGTATATGAATTTGCCAAGAAAATTATTTTTGTTTATTAGAAAATTTTGGCTCTATTCAAATCAACGTCATTGTTAACAATGCTGGATACCTATGATAGTGTCGAGTTGTGATAACAGATCAAAGAACTTACGACGAGAGAACCGACTATGTTCAAAAAAAAAGACCGAGGGTGCGGTTCATTGAAAAAACTAAAGTGCTAAGAGGCTCTGAATTCAAACCAATGGACCAACTTAGACACTCTTTGTAGTAATCTAAGTTATAGACACTCTTTGTAGTAATCTAAGTTACTTACTATAGGTCCATGACACTAGCTTAAAAAATATAGAAAGAAGGAAAACTAAAATATATCAGAATTTCAGTATCGATCTCCTCTTTCTGTCTCCTGAGTCATTTATAATAGAGACAAATTAAACACTTTCTCAGCAAAATGGTGGATTTTCTAATGCAATCTCTTCCATAAGATAAACTAGTTTATAAATACATCAACCTTTCCAACAAACTGTTTCAAGTTTGAATCACTCAAACTGTTTCAATTTTATACGAGTTTTTCAGCTCATGCCACAAGCAAAACAATGTATCAAAGGCATCATTATCATCCTCATAATTACCTTCTCCGGTATTTGAGACACTTACCAGGGTCTTCAACCACTCTTCATGGAGACTCGAGAACTCAGACCTTCGTTCGCTTGACTTGAAACGTTCTCCGATCGATTCCTTCATCACTTCTCCAGCCCTTGCTGCAGTTTCGACCACCTTTTTTGGGACTCCCGCCATGAGCGCCACTTGCATTCCGTAGCTCTCTGGGCATGCCCCAGAGGCTAGCCGGTAAAGGAAAACTAAATCATCGCCAAATTGAGATGGGTTGTCGGATTTTGACTTGAAAGCACAAGCCATGTGTTGCAATATGACATGAGGGTGACAGCCGAATTCCTTGGTCAGCGGGTGATAATGTGTTGCAAATAGTAACCGGCAGTTGACTTTCTCAACCAGATGGCGAAAAACCTGCACAAATATCCGGGAATTATACAAACCCAAAAATACTCTTTCAGACAAAGGATATGAACTGGAAAAGGGAAAACAAATGTAACTCCAGACTGAAAGGTTAAAACATACATAGTTGTTATTTCTCGCCACCTCAAGGTTTTTGCCTCTGAAGTGCCTTCATGCTATATTTTTTTCCTTGTCACTTCAAGTTTACAATTTGCATGATGCATAAGTTCTGGTATTCAAAATCCAAAGACACTCTGTCGCACCATGTCATATGAGTAATACCTATATTATGATGCTCAAAATTCAACTGATTTTACCAGACATTCGTTTAGCCCTTTGACAACGTAGTTGTTATCAATGCTTATGTGGTTGATATTGTAAAGTTTTGGAATCTCAAAGTTGAGTTTTACCTTTCATTGCAATCATTATATAAGTACAACTAGGGATATAATTACACTACAACCCTCTAACACTAAGCTAATTACTAATTACTAATTGTACAATTAATTTACACGTGAGCCCATATCTTAACAGATATCCTTTCATAGAATACAAAAAACTCACAGAGTATGCGATCGCATATCCATCAAAAGTGCTCGTTCCTCGTCCTAATTCATCGAGGATAACCAGGGAATCTTGTGTGGCATTTTGAAGAACTGATGCCGTTTCTGTGCACTCAATAAAGAAGGTACCTACAAAAGTAGAAGGGCAAGACAATATATGTAATTAGATGGGTCAATCTTAAGGTGTTTACTAAACCCTATATTTTATGAGTGGAAGTCTCCAAGCTAAATGAGTGCGCAGGGTGACTTCCGTAACGAAGACCCTTCAAAAAGAATCAAGCAAATGCGTGGCAATTAGCTGCGATGGTAAATTTGTTCATAATCCAACTGAATGATAATGCTATGCATGCCAATTAACTGCGATGGTAAAAAAGTTCATAACCCAATCGAAGGATAATCCTATTTCTATTTAGCACAATTGATTAAGCAATTGTGCAACATGTGATGATATGTAGAGCACATGGATTCTCGCATCAACAAAGATTGATCAACAGGCAAATTCCCTTTCTCCATCTTAATCATGGAGTGTATCGATGATTCTAAAATGGCTCTAACCCGTCTATCACTAACATGTACCTACTCCACCACTATGACTAATCAGCAACACCGTCCATGAGCCTAACATCATCACTGCAAACACTATTAGGGACCGACAAAACCATTTAACGTCATCACTACAAACAACATCCCTTTCTCAATCTTAATCGTTTAGTGTATTGATGATTCTAAAATGGCTCTAACCCATCTTTATCACTAACTTGTACGTAATCCACCACGACTAATCAGCAACACCATCCATGAGCTTAACGTCATCACTACAAACACTTTAGGGCCCAACTAAACCATTTGATGTCATCACTAAAAAACACCATCCCTTTCTGAATCCTAATCGTGGAGTGTATCAAACATTCTAAAATGGCTCTAACCCGTCAATAACTAACATGTAAATACTCCACCACTATAACTAATCAGCAACACCATCCATGAGCCTAACATCATCACTATAAACACTATTAGGGCCCAACTAAACCGTTTTACGTCATCTCTACAAACATACACCATCCCTTTCTCAATTCAATCGTGGTGTATCGATAATTCTAAAATGGCTCTAACCCGTCTCTATCACTAACATGTACATACTCCACCACTATCAAAAATCAGCAACACCATCCATGAGCCTAACGTCATCACTACAAACACTATTAGGGCCCAACTAAACCATTTAACAGTGCTACCACCACTTGCTGTCTACTCTGCCAACAACGTTGCCACCACAAACCTATGTTTCCCAACATTGGGTGCACTCCCTCTTAGATTAATAGAGTTGAACGATGTAGCATAGTAACAATAACAAGTAAAAAACATTTTTGATTCAAGGATTCAAATGAAACAAATATGTAACGGGGTTAAAGAGGAACTTACTCTCGCCTGTCATGATTCTGTCAGTGGCACCAAGCCTTGTGAAAAGGATATCCACAAGTGAAAGAACACACATCTCGCAAGGCACGTAAGAGCCAAGCTGCAAGCCGTAGGAAAATTAATCATAAGGAAAATGACGGGTACAAGATTTAATATAAGGAAAAGTACCTGGGCCAGTATAACAGCTAAACAAGTAGCACGTAGAAGGGTGGATTTACCACCCATATTTGGTCCAGTCAACAGCAAAGTTCGGGGATGATAGCCACCTGCTTCTGCTCCAAGGTAAATATCATTCGGAACAGGCAGCTCTCCATTCTCACCGAGAGAATGAGGATGCCACAGTCCTCTAATTTTAAGAATTGGTCCTTTGATTACTTGGGACATACTGGTGGTCCCAGAAAGAGGCAAAATGACAGGTCTAGACATAGCCCCACGTGAAGAACTTGCGGTGACTGCAAAAGATCTTAGGGCATCAATGCAATCTATGGCATGAATGACTTGAGACCACGCAACAGCTTTTTCAACAAACAACTCAATCAGAATTGAAAGTATATCAGCATCTGAGTCCTTCACGTTATGGTCCTGGTACACGCATTCTATAAGTTATGTCCAGATTTAGTTACAAACAATACCATAGATATTGTCACTCAAGTAAGGAACAGTGATAAGACATGAATAGTGCAATGCTGTATTTCATTGACTAGCACTTTCCACCACTGATGCAACACCAAAACTTTTCAGAAAAAATCAGTCAAAATAATCTTTACTTAAACTTGTGGACTGAAACATGAGATTAGACGTCCCATTCTAGCGTGCAACATATAGCTGATCTTTGCATTTTTCATACTAAGTATAAAAAAAAAAAGCCTCTTGGAAACTACAAAAAAATTGATTCTTCGATTCTGCTGTTTAATTGATCGTAGAATATCAAACTCTAGAGAAGTGTCCAATGTAGTAAAATAGTTCACCAAGTGTTTATGATCTGGACACATGCCTAGGATGGCCGTAAACATCCCAAATATCCTCCAGCACAGACATCTTAATCGACTATTGGGTGAGAGCAACCATATTGACTTATTAAGATGTATTTGACAAAGTAGTCACATACTTGAATATACTGTGATACAAAATTTCGTTACAAGAATCACTCTGAAGCCAGCAGACGCAGTATTAAAATACCAAATAATACCACCACCTCTTTAAGAGACCACAGTGCCATAGTAAAAGCCACCAATGCATTCACCGAAATTGTCATTCTAAAAAACAGGATTATCATTGCAGATTTTGCACCCATCCCCTACACCCTCATGGTGTCCAGACTGGAGCATGAGTAATGCTGGAAATAAGCACCTCCGGGACATGCATACCCCTTATTCTTCAGAAATAAGATAGTCCCAAAATCTGATGATAGACCAATGTAATGTCCTGGTGATAAGTCCTTCACTTTTAGGACTTTCCCTCATTTGGATATGAAAAAAAAATGTTCACATTAGCATACCTAATATGTAAACTCAACCTTATAGTACGTCAAAAAAACAAAAGCTCAGGTAAAAGTTCAACTAGATAAAGGAATATATTTCCAGGACTTCTGAACCAAATCAACAGATTAGATCTATTAGAGAACCTTGTATCTCTTTGAAATATACACTTATAAATATATATTTCTTTAACAAAGAAACATATGACAGAGACCTAGTTTTAGGGTGGCATTGACAGGCTTTACATCTTTCCTGGAGTAAGAAGTTTCAGGTTCTGGAATATCATCGTCTGCATTGGATGATATCACGTCTCTACAAATGTGTAGTTCCCTGTATTTATTGGGCTTATAACATAGATTGGATGATATTAAGTGAGAATATACACTAGATGACTCAGATCTTTGACTCATATAAACCTAAGTCAACATACTTCTTGACATGCTAGTTGATCAGAAAGCATTCACAGATACTACTCATTCTTCCAATATAAAGGAGGCAAGTTTGAAAACAATCACGGAACAGACCTGGTAGTTGGGGAAGTCACTTTCTACAGCTGCTTCAAATTGTGCAAGGAATTTATCAAGCCCATCACTCCCACTTAGCACTGGAAGCTTTAGAGATTTTGACATTGATAAGATCACATGACCCTCCTTCTGCAGAAGTGTCAGCAAATCTATTCCAACACGCAAGCCTTTAACAATAGACCCAAATGCTTTGACCTGTGCCACTCTCAAATAGTTATATGTTTACATTGAATAAAAAGTCATGATACTAAATGGTCTTTTTACCTGCAAACTAAAAAAACAGATGCATAGTTTCAAAATTACTTCTAACATGGGACAATGTGGCTGTTGCTCACTCCTGAATAGGTTTTGAAATTGTGCATATCTTTTGTTAGTTTGCAGATAAGAGCATTTTGTATCAATTCTTTGCTCTCATCTGCTAATGAACAAAAGATATGGGCAAATCGAAACTTATTCAGGAGTGAGCAAAAGCCAAATTTTCCCATGTTAGAAGTAGAAAAGACTTACCCGCTGCTTCAAAACTCTCATGCCAATTAGAGGTAGTATGAGTGTAGCAGATGACTGATGGCTAGCCTTAACCCGTCCAAGCAACCTTTCCAAGTCTGGGAGCTTGCGAAGATATTGAGCGATCAGTAACACAACTTCTGGATGTGTCATTAGTTCTTCAACCACATTAAGCCTACAGTTAATTTCCCCCACATCTTTCAGCGGATGGCAGATCCAGTTCTTTAGAAGACGCTTACCAGATGCAGTTACACAGTTATTGAGATAACTGTACAGTGTACCTGTAACTCAAGTAAGAGAAACTTGAAGCACCATAACAAAGGAAATAAAAAGTTTGTAATTGAGAGGGCAATTGGTCTTTGAAACACGTAGAATACTTGAAGGTCTGTCGTAAAAACTTGCCTGATGGACCACCATCAGCATTATTCCTAAAAATCTCAAGATTAACCAGTGTCTGCCCATCCATTCTGAGGCAACCCCTATAGACCTGGTATGGTAGAATATCTCCATTGCGCAAAACATCATCTAACTGCCCAAAAGTTGGAAGGTGCTGGTTACTAAACTACTGCAGATATATTGTATAATATGCCACAGGAGAAAGCTTACCATCAACCTTGATAGATGACTGATCAGGCCACCAAGAGCACATAATGCAAGATCATGGTGCATAACACCTTCAAGAGTATGATCCCACTTGTTACCAGAGCCTTCGAAGTACCCCTTCAACTGAATCAGATTTCTGACTTCAGAACCATTGACCAAATCATTGGCTGGCTGCACTGGAGTCAGTTGTGATGCTTCTGAACGATAGACAGGACTTCAAAAATTAGTACATCTCTTTTAGATTAATGGAACCTTGCCTTTTGTACTAATGGAAGTCCATATATATGTTTGTAAACAAGGTTCGTCCAAATGAGCTACGTGTGACATAGGTGACATCATTTCCTATGAACACCAAACCCCCAAGAATGCATAGAAATAATAACAAAAATAAGATGAGACCGACTCTTCATGGTATTAGGATACTGAAACACCTAAAAACCTTTCTTATGGGCCGAAGTAGTTTGTGATCCAATCATGTTTCATCCTTAATTCAGATGAAAACTTTCTAAGTTGTCAGGAATCTGCCATTTATACTGATAAAAGAACAAGAGAGACTATTATCAAAAAAATGTTAACTAAAAGTTTCAAAAGTTCTCTCAAGTACCTGTTGACGTGTATTTTTTTAGAGCTTTTTGAGCTTCTCTGGACATGCCTGGAACATATAGCGAAATAGCCAAGCAAGGAGAAAAGTTATGCGTAAATACTGTCAATCCATCATTTAGAACTCAAGTAGATAAGTTACCTCTAACTTCATATATAACTTCCTTTGGCGCAACCTAGTATCAAAGGAAAGGACACGATGACATTATAAGGTAAACATTTACAGATTGCAAAAAAAATATTATCCCAAAAATAGAAAAAGCGTACTTGCATCAACAAGGCTCCCAATGTTGCGCAGGAGGCATCATCACTAATAGAACCAACCCAAAATTTTAAAGCAGCACAGTCAACAAAAGCAAAGCCGTACGCAGTTGAACCATTGCCCAGTTCACAGTCACCCTAGATACAAATGCCAAACCAATCCATACTGAGAAGTCAAAATTGACATAACATAGATAGAACTAGAAAGAAAAAAATAAAATAACAGAAGCAACAAATAATTCAAAGTCAGCCAAGCAACCAAGATTTTGGCATCCAGCATCTGTATGGTTAATCAAGAAAGAACAACGCAAACCTCTTTTACAGCGAGAAGGTGAACAGAATCAGGCGCCATGTTACCGTCAATTGTGGTGGATGGTGTGAGAACGTGAACCAGTTTTCTTCGGATAACCTGGAAACCCAAATAAAAGATGATAACATTTGGCTTAATTCGCAAAATATCTAATCTTCAATTGGTAACATGTTTGAACCTCTATTCAATGAGACATAATGTGTAATCTGAGAATGAGACTTGACAGCAAGAAATATAAGTTAGAAAAGAAAATACTTAAAGTGGCTGAACCTGAATTGGTTTTATTCACTAGTTTTTAGCACACTAAGAAACAAACGGGTGCTGTTGACTTAAATATACTAAAGAACAAAGGAACAGCACTCCACGACACCCCAAGTTCGTGAATCAAGTCCATTTGACATAGATATACCCAATTATATGAATTTCTGATCATAAAGGATAGAGAAATTATAAGAAAGCCTCATATTACTACAGCTTCTAAAAGCTTACGGATATAACTGTTGTGTTATTCTAATATTGAGTATTGTAGAAAACCAAATCGGTAAAGAATCGAAGATTTAGAAGTGACAGAGGCTGTGAGTATGAATCTTTTGGATTTAAGCTCATTTGTTCAGGCTTTGGGGATTATCCATGATCAGTTTGTCCAACATTTCTCGTATTGTAATTCCATATTTGGTGTTTATTATTGTTATATTGCCATCAGTAACTAATTAGAATGGTTTGAGTAGTTGACTAACTACAAATATCGTGGAAAGAATCTCGTAATAAATTGAGGAGCAGACAAAAGCATATAGATTACTTCACCCTTCCCTCTCAAACAACCAAAAAAGCCTAATCTTAATCGATTGAAAAAAACCTAAAAATAAATTTAAAAAGTTTAGAAGTCCTTATAGTTTATCCCTATCCTCGGTTTTGGAATTCTAAATGGCTAGATAAAAGCCTTGACACTGCCTATGGGGGAAGGATTTAAATGCAAGTTAGGTTTATTTGCAGCATTGTTGAACTTTAGGTGCATGAGACATAATCTGGCTATGGCCTGGGAGATGGAGATCTCTTGCATGACGGTGGAAACCAATTTAGAAGCCTTCGCTGCAAATCATACAGTCACCCCCATCCATGCCATGGAGGAGGATTCTCCTGACCAATGTTCGAGGTGAATTTCACAACACACTAAATAAAGATAAATCCTTAACAAATTCCTTGGCAAACAGCAGGCTGTTTTACCTTGTGCGAACTGCTATGGGTGGAACTGGAAGGAATGAAAAGATTTTTGATTGTCAAAGATGAAAGAGGAAACAACAGGTCAATCGGCATGTAAAAGAACTTGCATTTCAAAGGTCAGTGGAAAACTTACAGAACCGGCACCTCTGGCTTTTGCTTGTTCAGATGTTTCCAACTGCTCCATCCGTCCAACTTTATACCTTTGGAAAGAAAATATGACATAAGAGCAACTGTACATGAGTGGGCTACCACATTCACAGCTCCTGTTGCTTTGAAAATAGCACGTTTACAGTTTACCCATTTGTATGGTAGGTAAGAGCCATGCCTATTATACATTCATCAGTCATGCTAATTGGAAGACTATGACCATATAGTAAAACAGAAAATATTTACTCACCCACGAGCAATCAGCTTCTGAACAGCATCATCAATCCCGCTCTCAGAAATGCCAACCTGGCCAAAGGAACGTGTCAAGGATGGTAACAATTTCAAAATTTACAAAAGCCACATTACGAGCTGAACCAGATGGAGAATACAAACGTAGCACCAGGAGAAAATACCTGCCGACATTTGCCCACACCACTGAATGTCATTTTCCAGTCGAGCTCCTTGTGACCAATTTCAGCATCTAGTTCATACAGCTCGTAGAATTTGCCCTGCAGAATATCAACAGTTGTAGAGTTTACCAAATGTAGCATCGGAAAAAAAAAACCCATTAAGAAACAATAAAGTTCATTCTAAATGCCATAGAAATATCTATTAACACCATTTTTATAGGGAAAATAAAATGGAAGAAGAGGTGGGATTTCTAGTGGAAAAGAAGAAGAAATTGACAGGGTGACAAGCAGACAATGATGATCGTGGGTCTTCAAATGAGCGAAGGTGCTTACCAGTCATGTTTATTGCCAGTTCAATGAAGAAACGTAGTGGCCCTAACTGTAAAGACAACTTGCCATGTTCATACAAACCATCACCGATTGACTTCATTGAGCTAAGTATTACTGTAGTTGCATGAACAGAAAATACGAGAACATAAACATCAAAAATAACAAACGAGAAATCATATGCGAACTTCATAACTGACCACTTTGAAGAAAAGCACAATGTCCATATAACGAGATTTAGCACTCCAATATTGCTTTTGGGATGCTGACATTTTATTCAACACATTGGGAGGTATATGGAGCGTTCTCTTGTCATATAGAGTGTCACCAGGCCTCCTTCCATTAGCATCCCTGATCTGAGAAGCGTCAAGCCATTCAAACTTACTAGTCACTTCAGATAGCTCTTCGTGACTTTTATTTCCAGCCTTTGAATCTTTTAGTAATTTCATCCGTTTGCTGGAGTCTAATAATGAGCAATCACTTTTGTCCCCAAAGTTGAAATATTCCTCCTGAATTCGCTTCAAACGCGGAACAAGAGGGCAAGTGCCCGGTGTTTCTGGCCCAAAGATATCATCATCATTGGTTTCTATAAGCAATGGGCACGCATTATCCCCTCGGCGGTCTGTTGCATTAGCGTTGCAAACATTTCCCCTCCGAGGTTGTTCAACGGCTGTACGTTGCGTGGGAAATGCTTCCAGGTTGCTTGATTTACTAGAAATTGAGCAGCCTTTGGAGGAAAGGCCACATGGTTGGTTCCTGAAAGTAGCATACAAATGTTATAAGATGCCCACATAAAACTAAGCAACTGTAACAAAACAAGAACATGGAGGTCAAGAAAAAAGTCACACATCTAAAAATAATATAATCACCTGTTGTACCAAGGGGGTGTTAGGGAGCAAATTAATTTTAGATTCTAGATTCTAGATTCTAGATTGTGAAATTATAAATTTTGACTTATAACGAGAATCAGAAATAAGTTTGGACGATACAAAATAGATTTTGTAGAAGTAGAAGGATAGTGTGTAAATTTATATAATTCTGAGATTATGCATTCTCCAACTCATTTTTCATAAATGCTTTCTATAATCCATGGCCCTAACACCCAGAATGAAAAAACCACACAATTCAAAATGGAAAATCTAAGCTGCCAAACACCCCCAAGTTAAAGCTTTAAGAGTCAACCTAGCAGTAACGAAAAATACAGGAGATAGTAGCTGTAACAACGTAGCCTTGATTCAAGGGGAGTCCCAGATAGAAAGGAGTAGCATATACCTACACAGGTTACATGTCGAACACGTCAAGTACACAATAACCCGAATGCTTCCTCTTTACCCAAAGCAAAAATAACAAGCATCCAAATGAGAATCGATTGAAACAGCAGTCAACATAAGTAAACAAATATGCCCTTCCTCGTAATTACTAAAACGCAAACATGCCCGCCTTAAAATCACTAGAACTCAATTTAACAACCATAATCATCTGAAACTTCTAGAATAGAATCTAACAACCATAACTATCACTATTTGCACATGATGAATCGAAAAGAAGTTGTTGAATCAGCATCAATCTTAGTTTAGGTGGTGACAGTGTACTGTAATGCAGTTAATTGTCTTGTGTCCAAATGGCAGTGACAACTGATTTGATCACTCGTATTAGTACTTCTCTGAATTGGAAGGCAATCAACAACGGATGTCAAAATAAGAACATCCCCGCCCAATCAAGTGCCAGTTGCATCGCTGGTAAAGCAGCTACCGTTCAATCAGCTACTCGGCGATTCTAAATATGAAATAAACCCTAAACAGGGGCCGTTATATGCACTAGAAATTTAAATCGCTTACTTATCAAGACACTTCTCTCTATCATCGACCTTCACGAACTTATGCCTAATGCTCGAGAACAAAGAACTCGTCCCGCCGTCGTGTTTCCCGGCGACATTCTCCGGGAAAATCCGACGTGGCACCTTCTCTGGCGGAGTGTCTACTTCAATGGCGGAATCAAACGTCGACGCGACGGTAGGTTGATTGGCTAGGACGACGTTTTGGTTCTGTTGCTTCGGCGGAAACTGAGGAGGCAGTGGCTGGTCGCCGAGTGCATGTCCACCGTGTTTCTGGCTTCCCGGCGAAGGCCTTTGGAGGAAGGAGAGTATCGACTTCTGGCGCTGCATTGTTCGATCTTCAGAGCAGAGAGAAAGGTAGAGAGATCTCAACTTTCGGGAAGAGAGAGGAAAAGGAAGAAGGGGGGCGGGGTGGGGGGTGGGAAGGGAATTAGAAGCTTGGCGCCATTTTTGTGGGTATTTCGTGGCACTCGCAGAGACGAAAAGGTTCGACCCGGGACCCCAAAGGCTCCATTCGGTTCATCTCCCAAATTAATTCTTAAAAAATAAAATCTAAATCACTAATTGTTTAATAGTTTACATTCCTAGGTTGGAAATGTTTTTGTAATAATTTTTTAATTCAAAAGTAGAACTAAACTAATTTGCTAAAATATTTTCAAAATTATATTAAAATGAGCAAATTTTTCAAAAAATATATATGCTATTTAAAAAACAAATTTAAATATTATTATTATTATCATATAAATTACTAAGCAAGCAAAAAAAAATCTAAAAATACAGATACATCTGGACACATCTAACACATATGTATCAAGAATCGTTTGATGTATGTGGTGTCCTTACTAATTTAAGGACATCATGTGCATCTAACAGCTATGTCCAGATGTATTAAAGGTCCAAACAAACTTGTTTTCATGGAAAAATCGAATAAAATCGAATACCGATCAACCAAAACGGAATATGTTTTAAGATTGTATGCATAAATATTGTGTGTTTTAAAGGTCCAATGTTGAAATTAGATTTTTGTTTGGAGGAGAAGAAGAAGCTGCATAGTATTATTTTGTGCCTTGATACAAAATGAAAAAAAATTTGTTGGAGATTGCATGCATAAATATTGTGTGTAATTATAATAATTAAGAATACCAATTAGGGCATTGTCTTTAGTGGTCTAGTCACAACTGTTGGTGCGTCAACATAGATCCAGCAGGATGTTCCTCTATTTGATGAGAATGAGCGAACATTAGCAAGCATAAAAGTTAAAAGTGACAAAGACTTCTTTTTAATATGTTGAACGAAACACCAAACCGTTGGGTTTGATTCAGTGATTTATGTCACTTGAAATTCGTACACGTACGACAAGACAAACAATTTTATACTTTTGTCATTAATAGCATGAAATAATGCTATGAGTACTTGCTCGAGAGTAAGTGTGAGATTTTGGATAAACTCATTCTTTTCAGAATGAAATTTAAAATTCAATATAGCAATAAAGTTAAAGTACTGAGAAATCACCGTTTCGTGAATTTGGTATTCAACATGAAGTTGTTTACATCATATTCACTTTAACTCTATAGAGTTGTTGAATTGAGAATCATGCTTTATAGGTAATGACGATTGCTATGATTGATAAATTTTGTTTTATCACAGAACATAAATGATATTCTCAATGTGAGGTACTATGCAAGGAAAGTGATTAAAAATTCAAGAATGTGGGGGCCGAGAGTCTTCCCCTTAATTGTTGAATTGTGGGAATATCTAGCAGATGTGACCTACACCTAAGAGGGGGTTAGAAAATGGAAAAAAAAAATCGTTAACTATTCGTTGATCGATTTTCGTGGTGCATGTCAGATTCTCGTGAATGAATCTGAACTACTCGATATTCACAAGAATGTGATCAGGAGATCGATAAATGCATCATTTTTTGAACACGTGATTGCGTGTAGATCCAGGGGAGAACCACTGGAAAGTGATAGTCAATGTGTTGTGATACCTGGGGTATACTCATGACTATGAGCTGCATTATACTGGATATCTTGCGGTACTAGGAAGATACAATAATGCAATTTGGATATCTGATATAAAGGATTCGGAATCCATAAATAGGTATGTTTCATACTAGCAGGTGCAGCTGTGTGTTGGAAATCTTCTAAATAGACGTGCATAACACGTTCTATGATGTTAGTCAGAGTGTATTACTCTAGACAAGACAACTGAAGAGTCAGAATGACTATGTAAATTGTTGGAAGATGTTCCTAGATAGTTGAAAATCTGTTCCAGCAATATGTGTAAATTGTGATAGCCAATTGAAAATTGGACAAGCATAGAGTAATATGTAATGGTAAGTCACGACATGTTGTCGTTGACAAAATACCATTAAAGAACTGCTCTCAAGTTAGATTGTCACATTTTGACAGCGTGAAGTTAAAAGACAATATTGCAGATCTGCTAACCAAAGGGTTAAAATAGAGAGCTAGTTGTAAAGCATCGACGGGAATGGGGCTAAAGCCTATGACGTTAAAAACTACCGTGATGAAAATCCAACTTTGTTGACTGGAGATCTCAATATCAAGGTTCAAAGGGACAACCTAATTGCGTGTGGTTACGAATATCACTGAGGAGATTAATTCTCCTACCCATTCCTATGGTGTAACAGTGAAGTTGTTAAGGTTAAGCAATTTCTATTTGCTTTTAATGACTCTTATGCGTTGGAATTGAGATTCCTAGTGGAGTATTTGAGATGCTCATGATAAGAGATCACCTATGTGAGTGTGAAATGGGGCCGCTTCAATAAGAATTTGAGAAGGCAAAATTCTTAAAACACTTGCAGAACCAGGACGTGTGTTCATGGCCAAAACGAACACAACAATGAGAACAAAACTGTGTTAGGAGAAGTTCCTGTGTGGAGTTTATTGTCTCAGTTTACACAAACGGCAGAACAGTTCAAGACATCATGTTCACTGGTCAGCTAGTAAATCTGATAGGCTTTCACAATGGAAGGTTCAAGGCCAAAAGCTACCTATCCTATGCAGGAATTATCTGTCCGGATTTACTTTGTACTTTGCGTGAGTTTCTTGCCAAGTTCATTCATGTGGGGAATTGTTGAAAATTTGAAAGTGTTGTGAATAAAATTGGGACACCGAAGGGTTTGACGAGGCAATTGGAAGATTTCAACCGTTACAGCTCATTCATGCCTCTATTGATGAACATCAATGACGCAATTGCGTCATTGATGTTCATCAATAATCCTATTAATCCCTCAATTTATGGTTTTGCGGTTTCAAAGTTTTAGGATTTATATAAATAGTGAATTCCTTTATTTGTTTTAACACGCCGAAAAATCGAATGATTTCCGTGTAGTTTTTACAGAGAGAGAGACAAATACAGTTAGTTCGACAGGCGGTCGATTGGGTGGTGTTTTATTTGCTGAGTGAGCCATTTTACCCTGGGAGACAGGCGCCGGAG
>JABCMJ010022788.1:0-15905 GCA_014822125.1 Arbutus unedo | reverse complement strand
ATAACTTGTCTGTTTTAGAAAACATAGAGTGCAATTCATTTCTTATGAGAAGTAAATAGAAAAATTTATCTTTTATACACCATCACTTGTCTCTAGTAATCGACGAATTTGTCTATACGGAAAGCAATAAAATGACTTATTGAGATCACAACCGTTAGTTGTTTAAATACGTCCATTTGATGTAAGTATTTTTTACCCGTAGTAGAACATTGGACCAGGAACTACTCGTCAAAACAACGTCGTTTTAGTGTGCAAAATACTTTCTGAACAGTTGAGTGCTAACTGAATAATTTTCAATCAGTGTGTTATACGTCAAAACGATAGCGTTTTTACACACAACAACCTTCCCAATTCCTAGAACATTTTACCCAAGTTTAGAAAACCAAAACCAAAACATTTTTGCATTTGAAAAGTAATTGTAAGGAAAGAATTTTTAACCCCAAACAAACAAACAGAGCCTTAAGTTGGAACTCTCTTTGCCCTTTATTTGAGTTGACGAGTAGTACCAATTACATTGAATGAGCCTAGTTTTGCACAATTGCTTTAAAGAAAGGAAGAGAAGTGAGGAATCCCATAACCGGGAATCCAAGGAAGGGCTATGAAATCAAAGGTGACTCACTCTTGCTTTTCTTAAATTTACAAAATTACCCCATCTCCCACGTACTAACAATTTTTGACAGGGCTATTAATTAATCACATAATTGTGCTTCCATCTTTGGATTGAGAATCTCAGAAGGCAACCAACAGCTGCTTGGGAAAAAGCTATGTCGGAACTCCATGTGATCATGTGGCCGCTAGATGGAGAGGGTGGATTGGAATTTGAGCGAGACGACAAACAATTTATGTACATTGATTTTGATACGGAAGTATTCAAAACGGTTCGATAAACGTGAAATTTATATTATTTTGAAGAGCTCAACGTGTATCGAACGATTCTAAATGTATATGCGCCCGAATTTGTGTGTAGACTCTCTCTTAGAATTTTAGTGTGTGGGTGTCAAGCTAAATTTGGTGCTGAATTGCAGAAACTCAAAACTCAATAGCAACTCAAGAGGGGGTGAACTGGGTTTTTGAAACTCAAAAATCAATATTAAAAAATAAGTATAAAATTGAGAATGATTATGGTGTCAAATGGAGCTTAGCTTAATATAGAACTGGGAGCAAATGGCCAGAGAACAAAACCGTGAGAACGCGAAATATCTCCACGAGAAGGTGACTAAACGGGTATCTGCTTTGAAATTCAAATATTGAAAGCTAGACTAAATTAACCATGTAAAGGAGTAGGGAAGGAAAAAATCAAGCACGGATTTATAGTTGTGCGGTTCGCAACTCATGGCCTATTCCACGCCCCAAGTGTCCTCATTGAAATTTGCTTCACTATCTTCAATAGTTGATACTTCTAGCTTCATAGGTGTGGGATCGTGATGATCCATCAATCTGATTCAATTTGTCTCCGATATTTGAATTGCTCCTATTGCATGCACGGGGAACAACTTGTTAGTTCAAGGCTATTACTAATTTGTTAATTGTGTGAAAGAAAAGAAAAACCAGTAAGATAAAAACAGAACATAACTCACTGTGAATTTATTTCCAGAATCGAAGAACGCAAAGGAAGATCGAGGCTTGTATTGGACACAATCTACTTAAGGCAAAACTTGTCCTCGCTACGGTACTACAAGATGAATGTCGTCCCAGGATGTAACGATCAAACCTTGTAGTAGTGACATTGCAAACTACAAGTTTGTCAAACCATAATGTCCACTGCACTCTCTCTCGAAGAACAGAAAATTTATGCTACTGAATGCTATGAAATGCAAGGGCAGATGTCTAAATTTATGAGTATGAAAATTAGAATGGGATGGTCTTTATGTATAGCCAGTGAAAATATGCAACTCAACCCAAGGGTTGCACTGACTCTGCTGAAAAGATAAGTGTTGCACCGGTTCGGTTGAGAAAATCGATTCGGTTCAGTTAGCATTGGTTTGGCCATGGGACACACCCATTTGGCCTTCAAACGGTCATGAACTACCCAAGTCCAATGATTGGGTCAAACGGATTTTCGAAAGGGATCGGACACCTCCAAACGGGTCAAGAAATAAAATCTAGAAGAAAATGCGCGCATGCTTGTGTGGTAGTTTGACCCAAAGACCATGTTACCTAGATCCTCCCCATCCACAAAATTGGAGTGCCCCTTGGGAACCCAAATCCTTACACTTGAAAGTCTCACGCATTTCCTAGATGGGACTAACACCATTCTCATATCTTTTACTAATTTTTAGAGTCTACTTTGGATTTAATTTTTAATTCATATATAAATAATTTTGCTCAACTAAATACATAATCTTAAACTCCATATATATGTAAACACATTACCAAATGGACCCACACATAAAAATATGTGGGATCTACTTTGTTTTAGCTCAAACTTAGCTAAAACTATGTTTCCCAAACTATTTTTTCAACATAACTAATTAGTGTTAACGGGCTGTTTCCAACCTGAAGACATTCCGATGCTAAAGTCAGGATTTGCAAGATCAAGGTGAAATAGTAACAGCGTAGTAATTGATAGCATACCTGATTTCTACCCTTTGGTTTAATACAAGTTCATGCTCTTACAAAATATGAAATGCCGAATGAAGTCTCTCAATAGGTGATACCACACAAAGACTTTAATTTGAGATTTTAGAGTTAGGCTAAACCTATACTAGGTGAACCATGGTTCGATCGGATCTCCCTCTGTAAATGAATCTTCGTGGGCTAGATACTTAGCTACAGTTCTATCTTCGTTATTATCTGGCATGAAATGCCAATGACAAGAAAATATGCACCATAAGTTATGAATCCCAATAAGTTATCATACCCTTAAATTTCATTATGAATGTATGAAAATAATTGATGCAGTAAAGATGACATAAAATGCACAGTAAGTATGGAAGCACTAACACATAAGTACAAAAATTAAAATGAATACTGTATTTTGAAATCATCTCAAAGTCCATAAGTGAATTTGTTGTTTGTACACACATATTATCAACGTCCCAGATGTTATACAAGTCATTGACTTAACCAAAATTTTCAAGTATGATCATGTCATATAATTTCATCAATATTTTTAAGTATGGTCATGTCATATAATTTTGAACTATAAATCTCGTTTATGGTATTCTCATCCGATGATGATTCCGACGACCATGCTAACCATGCTCCCCAACCACCATGCTCTCAATTGTGATGTCTCGTAAGACATGTTCCCAAACACTATGTTTTTCGAACATTTATATTGCCTGACATGTGCCAATTATACCAAAGTACTTCGTACACAATAACTGGACTTCGTTGGAAATGGCACACTACAGTTTAATATAACACGATGAAATAACTTGGGTATTACACCTCTGGTTCAGTCATTGCTCGGCTTAAGTCATCTCATGACTAATGACATACATAAATATTCTCACAAAAAATATATTCACAGCAACTCATCATTATGACAGTTTTCAATAGTTTTCCTTGTTCGGGCACCATGGGATACACTGAGTATCAATGTTCCATCACAAGTCTACGTTCAAAATCAGTCTTATAGATTAAATCTAACATCATGCTCAATTGTAACATATATAATTGAAAGACATATTAAATCAATTAATTTAACACGACAATATATTATAAACAATTAAATAGGATATGCGATGCAAGTAAATTAAACTAACTCGTGTCCATAATTAATAAGGTTGTGAGTGTGTACTAATATTTTCTTACGTTCGTTCTTTAACTAAATAAACCTAGAATTAATTATGTAAATAAAATTTAATTTAAAGTGGGTTTGTTAATTTAATAAAATTAATTATCACAAGGTTGAATTCGTAGTTTAAAAATATACTTGGAGGGTAAAATGATAATTTTTATAAATATAGCGGCACAATGATAATTTTAGGAAAACATGGGGTCTAAACTATAATTATAAAATGAAAGGGGAAATTCTGTAATTTAATTATAGAATAAACAAATCTATAGATATTATAAAAAATAGGGGGTATTTATGTAATTTAGCATATGATAGGGGTACAACTATAATTTTTATAAACAATGCAGATCAATGTATAATTATAATAAACACTAAACCGTGATATAAATATTGTCGTTCAATTTGTAATTTATAAAAAATAATTAACTTAAGAAATAAATTTGGGGATGTAAGTGTAATAAGTAGGAACAAAATTCAGATACAGATAGTAAGGTCATTCGGTTGGATGATTTTTTGGTCAACCGATTGATGTATAGTTTTCTATCTAAGGCGAAATGAAATACATAGGTGAAGTTCATCCAGATAGACGATCTTTGGGTCAATTGGTTGAAGAATAGATTTCTAAGAAAAAATGAGATATATAAGTGAAAGTTCATCCGGATAGATGATTTTTGGGTCAACCGGTTGAACTATGGGTTTCTAAGGCAAAATGAGATCCAGATGTGAAGTTCATCAGGATGGATGATTTTTTGGATCAACCGACTAAAGTATAGTTTTCTAAGTCAAAATGAGACACATATGTGAAGTTCATCCGGATGCATGATTCTGGGTCAACTGGTTAAAGGTCATCTTCTTCAACAATCCCTATTGGGTTTTCTCCATTAAAGTTAAACTAAGCTTTCAAGGTTTAGCCAAACATCAAAAGGGGATTCAAGATTTAGGGAATTTACACTCAATTAGTGGATTAAATTAGAAACTTGATGAATTGAAATGAAATTTGAAATATGTCAATGGCCTCCTTTCTTCTGCTACTTCTGTATATTCTTTCTTCTTCTTGTTCTTTTTCTTCTTTTTTTCCTCGTCGTCCAAGCTCGTTACTATTGTTCTTCCTTCTCTCTCAAAGAATGAATCTATCACACTCTCTCTCTCTCTCAGTGACAATAGCTCAAAAAATAGGAGAAAGCGAGGAATGAAATAGGATTTGAAACAAATACAAAATAAATTGATCTTCTCCCTTTGCTAAACTCTCTCTCAATCTATGAATACTGATCAATTTTTGTACCAATAGAAGAGGGATGACCATGTATCTATAGGCTGAGAATGGAAATATTGATCAAAAGTAGAGAGAAAATCAGGAGGATTGAGGATGAAGATGGAAATTGATGATGGAATTTGCCATTGTTGAAGTGTAAGGATGAAGTGAGGGGATGATCTGATGGAAGAGGGAGATGGTGGGAGAGACTGGGGACATTACTGCAATAATAGTTAAAGATGACAGTTGAAAAGTAAATAATGTCAGTTTTTACAAATTTATCATTGAAAAAACTAGAATAAGTATAATGCCAGTGTATAAAAAAAATTGTTATTAGTTACCACTACAATAATGCTTAAATATGACACTATAAAAGTAAATAATATGTCAATTTTTACAAACCTGACATTGAAAAAACTGAAATAAGTATTGATGTCAGTCTATAAAAAAAACTGTTATCACTACTACAATAGTGCTTAAATATTACACTATATAAGTAAAAAATATGTCAATTTTTGAAAACCTGTTATTGAACAAATTGAAATAAATACTTATGTCAGTCTATAAAAAAAACTGTCATGTAACGTTTTTATTATGTCATTTTTCAAGTTGGTGACATAACTAATCTCTCTTTATAATTTCAGTTTTGATTAAAATTGACATTAAAACATAGAAATTCCTTTATAATGTCGGTTTTAATTAAAAATGACATTAAAATCACGAAAACCTTTTAACCTCGACTGGCATTGTAACAATGAAAAAAAATGTTAAACATATACGTTATATATTAGATATTATAAATATCTTATGAATATGATGTTTGGTGCAATAGTCAAAGAGAATACGCATAAGGTGTTGGTTTAGTGGAATGTTAGATCTTCAAAACTTGAGAAGGGGATAATGGTGTTATAGTTATATTGAGTAGATAATGGTGTTGTAATTAATGACGTTTTGTGACTGTCATATTTACAGTTAACGATGACAACTGTAATATGTCATCTTATACTTTTTAATAACACTTATAAAATGTCATCTGTATAAATATCAATAATAGTTGCAAACTATCATAAAAAACTTTTAATGTCATCGCCATAAATGATAGTTTCAAAATGGTTATTTTTCTCGTTTAATGACAGTTCTTAATTGTCATCTTTAATTATTATTGTAGTAGTGGGAGATCAGTGGAGTGAGATGAGAGTTCATAGAAAGGTAAAGGTGGGGGTCTGATTGGGGTGTGAGGTGGAGGACGAGGGTACGATAGATGGGATTTGGGTTTGGTCTGAGAAGTAGGAAAATTTAAATGTTTATATATATATGTACGTATTGTTTAGTGCAAGTAATGTAATGTGCATGTGTGTGTGTCTATATACATATTTATATATAATGTATACGTATGTACAAATAATTATACATGTATACAATATACATATGCAATGAAAATGAAAATGCATGCGTAACATATGATTGAAAATGCATCTATAATGTATAATTATAAGTGAATGAGCCGAATAGCAACTTGTACGAGCTTGATTTGAAATCTTAATAAGTTTGGAAACAATGTTCAGGCTTGGCGTCTGGAGTTAATGTCAAACTAATAATGTGAAAGTCACAGTTTGGCATACGTGACAAAATTCCAAAAGTTTTGTGAGATTTGATGATTCAAAAATCATTTCAAACTATGACTTCCATTTTACCACAATTGGCGCTACTCTTAAGCACTCACCAAAGTTTGGCTTCACAAAATTCGAGGTTGCAAGTTTCGATTACATAAACTAACTATATAATCAGTTTAAAAGTTCAATTTTGTATATAGCTTGCGTGTCTGGATCAAATTACGTACATTTTAATTAATTCTTGTTTGAACTGACATCGTAGTGTTAGAAAAATTATGTGTACTTTTTGTGTTACCGTGATATAAAATGACGAAATCAAAGATAACGAAATCATCGAAAAATAGAACTTGAAAATCGCATGGAAATGATCAAGTCAAGTGTTAGACACTACATCCTTAAGACAAATTTCGTCATCGCTACGGTGCTTATGATTTGAATAGACGCTTGTCTCTTAGGATAAAATGATCGAATTTCACTGAAGCAGCACTACAATCAATGGGTCTAACGAACCAAGTTATGTTTATGTACTCTTTCATATGAAGACTCAAAACTCAAAAGAATAAATGAAAAATCAATCCAAAAATAATCTAACATGTGTCTCCCCCAAAAGTCCATGTTAACAAATGGAGAGAACACTCATGTATATAATAATTCGTAACTATTCCTAATAGTCACGATGGTCATGAAAAGAAGTGACATAACTATTCATCTGAATAAATATCAAAGACTAGACACTAAAATAAATGACATGATTATTCATCCGAATAAATACCAAAGACTAAACACAATTTTACACTAATAAATAACACATTAAAATTCAATAGAAATAAATTCTATTTGAATTTTTTCAACTAATATTAATTGGAGTCAATTTTTTATTCACTTAATGATTTTGAACAAATCAAATATAAATTCTAAAATCATTTTTCCAACACATAGGTTCGGTAAATTAGGTTCACCTTTATTATAAGAAAATGGATTATTGAGCAAAAATAAATTAAATAATACCAAAAAAGTGTGACATATCGGATAATTATTGCAGCACAGTAGAACGAGCTCCAACTGTCCAATAAAAATTGTCACGGAGTTTGTTTTTGCTGCTTTTTAGCCCAAATAACAGTGCTCATATCTTCTTTTTTTTTTAAAAAGCCAAGGTATCTAGCCAGTTTTAAAAAAATAAATTCACTAACACATCAAGTTATACATCAAAGGGTATATCATACCTACGTGACATATCATTATAAAACAAATATAAAAATAAGTCTCATAAATTTTAATATGTCTTCAAATTAGTGGATGCTACAAAGGCATAATGTACAACGTGATGTGTTAGTAGCATTGCTCGTTTTAGAATTATTCTCAATCTAATGCCGACCAGTTATCGAGAAATCGACCAATTCCACCTTTCACTTACGAGAGCCCTATTTAAAGTCATGACTTTTGTCTCATATGAACTAACCCCATAACGATTGATAGTATCTGAAAGATTTCGAATATTAAACTTAGGAAAAAATATACCTCTCAGTCCGAAGTTTTAACCATCAGACCAAATCCTTGAGGTCAATAGTGCTCATATCTATTTCCACATCTTTTGGGTAGAACTCCATTGAGAACACCCAAGTGTGAAAGTAAAAAATGGTATGGACTCAATTAAAAATTATTAAAGAAATGAGGTATTCTTGATGTTTAGGAGTACAAAAAATTATTGTAGCTTTTTATTAAAAAATTTGAGATTAGTCTTTTAGCTAAACGAGAGTAATAAAATACTTCATTCGTCCAATTTTTATAGTTTATTATTTTAATTTGAGACGTCTCAAAATAAAAGTTTACTTTCCAAAAATAACAATTGAAATTTGATTAAATTTTATTTTTACCCCTTTGTTTAAATAAAAGTTGTACTGTACATATCAATTAAATTCTACCTCAAGGACATATTTAGAAAGAAAAATACTTTTTGAAGTAATTATTATGTTTTCCTAAAAAGTTAGAATCTCAAAGAGGGATTGAATTTGAGATTGAGAGAGTATACAATAATATGAATCAAAATTTATTTTATATTCTTCCATAACTTTATTTTAGTTTTTAGTGATAATCTTTTACTATTTATGATTTCTTGTCAAAAGAAGATTAATTAAAAGAAAGTTGACGCGAATCTTATAAAAAATTTATAGAACATTAGCTGGTTTTACATTCATTTTTGTGAAGTTTTGCTTGACTTAATTATCGGAGTACATTCGCGCCGATAGGTTCTTTGACCAATTATTATTTTACAGATCACAGGTCTACATATTAAAAACATTTCTTCTGTTGGATAATAAATCCTAACTTTCCTCCTTGATTGTGGAAATCAACCCACAGTACAAACAAAGACACGTGCAGTTGGATAAATTTAGGGCAAACTCATACTAACAAAGACCCTATAAGAATTGATAGTACCTGAAATATCTCGAATTTAAATTTAGGAAGAAGCATACCTCTCAGTTTGAAGTCTTGACCATCAGACCAAATCCTTGAGGTCAGTAGTGTTCATATCTATTTTCATATCTTTTGGGTAGAACTAGGGCTGCAAACGAGCCGAGCCGAGCAGAGCTTTGGAGTGCTCGAGCTCAGCTTGTTAACTAAACGAGTAAAAAATTTGAGCTCGAGCTCGGTTTGTTTGTAAACGAGCCAAGCTGAATTAAACTCATTTACTTAATGAGTCTCTTTAAACGAATCGAGCCTCTAAAAAGAACCGAATTTTTACGAGCCAAGCTAAGCTTTTGAGACTTGAACTCGGCTCGTTTACGAAACAAGCCTAAAATTCGAGCTCAAGCTCGGTTTGTTAACTGAATGAGCCAAGTCGAACCAAGCCTTTATTGAGCCGAGCCGAGCTCGCGAACAGCTCAGTTCGTTTGCAGCCATAGTTAGAACTCAATTGAGAACACCCAAGTGTGAAAATAAAAAATGGTATGAACTCAATTAAAAATTATTAAAGAAATAAGGTATTCTTGGTGTTTATTACAAAAAAATGTAGCTTTTTATTAAAAAAATTGAGATTAGTCTTTTAGCTAGACGAGAGTAATAAAATAATCCATCCGTCATATTTTTATAATTCATTATTCTAATTTGAGACGTCTCAAAATAAAAGTTTATTTTTTAAAAATAACAATTGAAATTTAGTTAAATTTTTTTTTTGTATCTTTGTTTAAATAAAAGTTGTACTGTAAATATCAATTAAATTCTACCTCAATGGCATATTTGCAAAAAAAAAATACTTTTTGAAGTAATTATTATGTTTCCTTAAAAAATTAAAATTCTGAAGAGAAATTATGAATCTGGGACCGAGAGAGTATACAATAATATGAATCAAAATTTATTTTATATTCTTATATAACTTTATTTTAGTTTTTAGTGATAATGTTTTATTTCTTGTCGAAAGAAGATTAATTAAAAGAAAGTTGACGCAAGCAAATTTTATAAAACATTTATATAACATTAGCTGGTTGTACATTCATTTTTGTGAAGTTTTCTTTAACTTAATTATCGGAGAGCATTCGCGTCGATAGGTCTTTTGACCAATTATTATTTTGCAAATTACATATCCACATATTGAGAACATTTCTTCTATTGGATAGTACATCCTAACTTTACTCCTTGATTGTGGAAATCAACCCACAGTACAAACAAAGACACGTGCAGTTGGATAAATTTAGGGCAAACTATACTAACAACCAAAAACCCACCATGAAGTGTGAAGAGATATGAATGAAGGGCAAAACTGGGATTGAAGAGGTGAATTAAAACATCATGCCAAAACAACAAGAGAGTCAACCATATGGATTGAATCTTGCTACGAAAACTAGGTTGTGGGCCCAAAGGGGTTAACTTGGGGGTGCATTAGTATTGTTCTAATTAACCTAAGTGGTCCTTTAATGGGTATTGACTTATCACAGCTAGCTTCCTCAGTAGTTGATACAAATTTTATAGTAAACCAATCTGACAAGTCAGTGGAATAGAAGCTCTGGGGAATGGAATAGAAGAAATGGGATTTTTCGATACCTGTAAACTATAAACGTCAAAACTTAATTATTAAATTTCGTTCAATTAATTAGTTACATAAGAGTCTGACAGTTGAATACTATAATTTTAAACTTCTGCGTTGAAAGTGGGTTTGGATCCACATTTCCAAATACCATTTCAAACCCAAGGCTATAAAATAATACACTTTAAGTTGGAGGTTTTATTTGTCCTTTTTTAAGATATATATGTTCCATATATTGCTGACTAGTTCTTGACATCTTGAAGTTAATAACCAGACAAATTTTCAGTAACTCCAAAGTTCGTGGTTATCAAAGTTCAACCTTAAAATATCTAAATTAATTTGCAAGTCATCTCAATCTGTACTTGGACAAACCTTAGAGTTAGGTTTTATATTTTGTCTTTACATATAGAGATATCAAATAAAATAGTGTATTACTATGAGAAAAATGAATAAACAACCAAGCATGATCCCAATACACACTGCCGATTTGCATGTTTCTTGAGATTCCTCAATTTGCACTAAACAAAGCTACAAAAGAGTTGATAGAGGCATAAGTAAGAGAAAAGAGTCTTTGCTAGAAAACCCATACCCCTTGACTTCTGGTTTCTTGGTACTAGTTCTTAAACACCTTGCCCTAAGCTTCTCAACAGCTGCTTTTAAAGTCACCACAAAAGGCGGCTGATCATTCGGGTAGAAGTTCCCTTCTTAGGAACCTTCTTTTAGCTTCAAATTCAGTGAGCTCCATACTCAACTTCCTGGGTTTGAGAGTTTAGGTTTTGGGATTCTTTCTTTCTCAGTAGAGAAATTTTAGAGAGACTGAATTTGAAGATGGATGAAGTGATGCTTCCAGGGTTTAGGTTTCATCCTACAGATGAGGAACTGGTGGGTTTTTATCTAAAGAGGAAGGTTCAGCAGAAACCTCTATCCATTGAACTTATCAAGCAACTCGATATATACAAATATGATCCATGGGATCTCCCAAGTAAGATAAGCTTTTCACGGACTTTTTTCATCCATGGCTTCTTGCTTCTACTCTTTCACTTTCATCTTCTTCTTTTTGACAAATAATGGGTTTCTCTGATTGTTTGATAACAGAGTTGGCAACAACTGGTGAGAAAGAATGGTATTTCTACTGTCCGAGGGACAGGAAGTACAGAAACAGTACCAGGCCAAACCGGGTAACCGGAGCCGGGTTTTGGAAAGCCACGGGTACTGACAGACCCATCTACTCCTGTGAAGGCTCAAGGTGCATTGGATTGAAGAAATCTCTTGTTTTCTACAAGGGTAGAGCTGCTAAAGGGACCAAAACTGACTGGATGATGCATGAGTTTCGCTTACCTCCACTCAATAATGACTCTGCCACACAAAAGCGATACATGGACAAAATCATACCTGCAAATGTAAACCATTCATTCAGAATAGACATTGCCAATTTTTTTCCTTTCTAGAAAACTTTCTTCAAATTCAAAATTAAGGGTTAGGATTTATTGGGATTTGAAAACCTACAAAATCAAGTCAATCTAGTTCACCCGTTTTGAATTATGACAACTTTTTTGGGAAAAATTTCTAGGACCAAAAACTACTTTTCCTATGACAAATGCTATTTATCTAGAAAAAGTACCCAGAAAATTGGTTGTTGTCATTTTCTTAATCAAAGTTTGAGGGAACTTTTTAGAAACTCTTTTCAAAATTATATATAAGCACAGTCTATGTCTCTGTGTTATTCATTGTCTACTTGGATATTGCAGGACTCATGGGCAATTTGCAGGATCTTTAAGAAAACAAACTCTGCAGCACAAAGAGCCATATCTCATTCTTGGGTATCTCCATTAGCCGAAACCATCACATCTCGTGAAACATTTTCCCAAGGCCCCAACACTAACTTCCCTTCTGAGAATATGTTGTCATTGGCTGCAAAATCAAGTAGTACTAGTTCAGCCATGAATTTCAACTCGAGCAGTTTTCTTCAGCAGTCATGTCTCAGTAGTCTCCCTCCTTCATTTCTACCCATTAACTACATGGCTACTAAACCATCTCCTCTATTTTCCATTTCGAACCAAACCCTCCCCACAAGCTACCCATTTTCGCCCATCGATACCTCGTCTAACTTATTCGGAGATGTTTTTGGAAGAACATCTGAGAATATAGACTGCGGTAACAGTTATTCGATAACATTACCACAAGAAATGGACGCAGGTGGTATTCATGGGGAGCAAGAGCCAGAGTTGATGATGAAGGGGGGGGATATGGGTGCGCAGTGCTGGGGGATAATGAGATCTACAACTGGTATTCCGTTCAATTTACCAAATTTGGTGTGGGATTCTTCTCCTTGTCCTAGTGATCAAATCTCCACAGGTTACTCTACGAACAAGTGCCATACTTGAAATATATAGATCAAGTTGGTAGCTAAAATCATTGTTTTGACTTGTTTGTGTTTTTTGCTTTCATTCAGGTTAGGATGGTGTGTTAGAACACTGTTAACTCTCGTGTACCTAGAGTAGGGAGGAATGTAACATCTTTGTGTAGGGCCTTGAATTCTTTTTTACTTCCATTAACTGACAAATCCAAGGACTAAAGCAATGATATTTCTGTTTCTACTCTCTCTCTCTCTCTCTCTCTCTCTCTCTCTAGTAACTTCAAAATCCAATTGTCTGTGAAAATTTTACTGGAATGGGGTGTGTTAGTGCCTAAAACGGCACAGTTTTGTGTCTAAAACTAAATTTTGTATGCTTTGTACTCGTTTTGTGCACACAATAGATCTGTCAACAAAATTTTATTTTGAAATTTGAAATTCGTGGTTAATTTTGAAATATTTTTTTAACTCAATAATGAATTTTAAAAAAAATTAAATTCAAAGAACACGATCGAAAATGTTCAAATAAGCAGTGTCGGTCACTTTTTTTTGATGCGGCGGTGACAAAATATGCCCATGTCGACAGTGTTCTATGAATTTTATTTTCAAAAAAATTAAAAAATTCATCGTTCACTTAAACGAATATTTTGAAATTAAACACGAACTCAAAATTTTAAAATAAAATTTTGTTAATAGGTTATGTGCACAAAATACATAAAAGATAGTTTAGTTTTTGGCACAAAACTATGTCGTTTTAGGCACATAAAGCACAGCACACACCACATTCCCAAATTTTATTAAGAATGACAAATTCATCTTTAGTTGCCTCAACTCAATTATTTTTAAAGCATGTTTTGGTTTTATTCAAATTTTTTTGCATTTATTCTTTTAGTCTCAAATTTTTGTGAATTAATAGCTAGTCCGTCTCGATTAAAAAAATCTAAAAAATATAAAATTATGTTTAAAAGTTAAAAAAAATCATTAAAAACAACGGATAAGCACAAAAAGACACTATTTTTAGATTATTTGTCTTTTCTGAATTTTTTTTTAAATTTGATCTATTATTTATAACTTTTTGAACGGGTCAGGACTAACATAACGGGTCATAAATGGATTAAGATTGGGTTACACGGTGAGTACCTATTATAAGGTCAACTAAAAGTTAGATCCCTCCTAATTTCACAATTTTTTTTCCTATCTCTCAATTGCATAGTCTTTCATGAATTATTTTTCTTGCAATTTACTATTTCAAACAGATTGCAATTGTCGAAAATCGGAGAGAGAGAGAGAGAGAGAGAGAGAGAGAGAGAGAGAGATTGTCAGTGAATGAACACCCAAAAATAAAATAGCTAGGCGCTGCTAGATGCGCCGGCCAGCTCAATCCCGTATTTTAAGGGCCTAGATGAGAATGTAACATTGGACCTCTTATTATTTTCATATTTTTTTAATTTTCAGCTAAAATATTTAACTCTTTTGATTAAGTTCAACAAGAGAAATTAAAAGATAAAACATATGGACCCAACCGAAAACAACAAATTAAAAAAGGCAAAAGAAAGCCAAAAAACGTAGCTATTTCAACTTATTTTTCCTATAGAGTTTTTTTTTTTTTTTTAACTTTCGAGTTCCCTATAAATAGTTTGAATTTTTTTGAGCAAATTTAATAAAAAAGTAAAAAAAATGTTCCGAATTAGCCAACCTAATTTGATCAAGTAGTTAGAATAGCTTGAAAATCAACTATATATAAAAAATAACGATCAGAAGTTTTTTTAATTGATTTTTATCTCGAATTATTTTTTCGCATTTATCAAATTTTTATCTTATTTTTGTGAATTACTAATTTGTGTCTACAAAAAAAGTGATTTAAAAAATAAGTCGAATTTAAACAAAAATATAAAAATACAAACGTGCATTTAGGTTGACAAAAGATTAATAATAGTTTTACGTTGATGGAGAATAATGATTTCCATACATATGTTTATGTGATTTCCAAAGCGTATGAGAAAAAAACAGTGTTTCTATAACATACTTTCGCCGCTCAGCCATAGCAAGAATCTGTTCAGCTTGTGAAGTAGTACTAATTATATATTAAATGTGTATGGACCCTATTTTAGTTGCGGGCCCAAGGCGGTGGCTAGTGGACCTATATCTTGGGCCGACTCTAACTGAATAAACAGATATTGATCATAATTATACGTTTTCAAATACTTTTTTTGAACTATGTTATTAGGATGAGATATCCGAACATTTAAATCATGTTTCCCAACCTTGACCCCACATATGCCATGCTACGAAACATCTTACGTCACATGCATGCTTATATTTTTACTTGCACTTTATATTATTGTTTCAACATTGATAAATTCATTAATGATGGATCACTTGGGATAAGTGAACTACAGTATGACGCGAACTTAGAATTCTTGATACACGATTGTAGAGAAAATAATGTTAGTTGATGTATAACATACTCAACTAAAAGTTAGATCCCTACTAATTTCATGAATTATTTTCACTTTTTTTCTTACAATTTGATATTTCAAACGAATTTCAACTGTCGAAAATCGAGGAGATAAGAATGAGAGAATAGGAGATCAAATTTCAAATCGATGAGTTTCTCTCTTTCTATCTGGGAGAAACAAAACTAAGAGCGTGAGCTAAAATACAAATTAAATGTTGTTTAAAGTAAAAATAAATTATTTTTCCTATTTAACAAGTAGTAGGATAAGATATATAATATTTATAAGTTGAAAAAACATATTAACAATCACTTTCTCTACATACACACACACACATTCATTTGGCCTTTTACTTTGAGAAGCCTTTGATTAGTTGGTGAGAAATTGAAGAAAAATAAGGAAAGGAGAGACTGCCAAGGTGGATTCGGGATGCTGTAGTGCATTTATGTAGAGCGTGTGTACTAC
>JABCMJ010022785.1:0-12165 GCA_014822125.1 Arbutus unedo | reverse complement strand
GTGCAATAGGATTACAGTAGAAGATCTCGAGGTCAGTCCAACAAGATCATTCTTGCTCTGCTCAAAGTTTGATCAGGATCAAACTACAAAGATAATTGAGATCAAATCAGAGAGATCTCGAAGGTATGAACCCTAATTATGCGTAATAGGGTTTCATATTTTTTTGTTGTATAAATTATACGCGTTCATCACTAGGTCTTGGGAATCAATCCCTAACACCTTGAGAGATCATAAATGATTGAATGAGTCACATATTGAGCATGATGTTGGCAGTTCTTTTGTTTATTTATTCCTGTTGTCTATATTATGTTAATTGTGAGGATGATTTAGCCAACATGATGATGGTACTATATGATTCTCTACTCGAGCCTCGACTTATGTTTTTCTATAAATTAATCATTTACAGGTAATGATACTAACCCGAGGAGTTAGACCTCTTATTGAAAATATTTGGAGTTTCAGCAGTTAGGATTTACTTTATGTCAATTATTTCCGTGTTTTAGATGTTTTCAAAGATTGATTGGTTGTTTGGGCATCTGTGGGCCTGTAGTTGACTAGTTGTTTGAATTTTAGATTGGATATGTTTACTATTGAGAAGTGAGTTAATGGTTTGATGGATATATTTTGTTGAGATTTTATTTTCTTGTATTGTTATATTTCTCATATTATGCCCTTGAAATGCGGGGTGTGACAACTTAGTATCAGAGCATAGTTCAAATACTTGGAGCCATGGATTAGGTTCCTAGAGGTTTATGTGTTTATGTGGAGTGTACCTTAAAAGTGCCATACCTTGTCTTCGGACATCCATACGACTACTCATGAAACCTGGTTAGAAGGAATGATTGATCACTATGTCTTCTAATTGGACATCCGAGAAAGTTAATTGGAATACGAAGTTGGTGTTCTCATGGGTATGGCTCAGTATGTGCTTTCGTGCTTACATGTATATTTGTGTTTGATTGTTGTTAAGTTGCTGATAAGGTTTTTCCCTTTTTGTAGAGAGATGCTGCATCATAGAGTTTAGGGTCAATGCACCAGATCCTGCTAATAAAAATGACACTGTGAGGGTTATGCCAAGGCCATACTATAGTTAACACAGAATAACTAGCCCAAGAATGAGACCAAAATGATGATAAACGTGCGGGAGTTTCGCTACATGAACCCTGTCAAGTTCACCGGTGGAGCTGACCCGTTTGTGGCTGACAATAGGATAGATTAGGTGGAGAATACTATGGAAATTTTGTATGCTATTGAGGATGAGCTGAGAGTTTCGTTGGCTGCCTATCAGTTTACAAGTGATGTTGATTAGTGGTGAAAAATGATTAAGACTATTTATGGAGTAGAGGAGCTGACCTGTGAGGCTTTCAAGGGCCTATTCCTTGATCGCTACTTTCCAAAAGTGATGAAGGACTTGCTTTGATAGAAGTTCTATGATCTTAAGCAAGTCAACATGACTGTGTTGGAATATCAGAACAAGTTTATCTCATTATCCCACTTTGCTACATAGACGTAGGGGATAAGGATCTCAAGTGCAAGAGGTTTTGAGAAGGGTCTTGAGCCAACAATCATAGAGAGGGTTATATAGATGAAGATCTGGGATTATGGGGATCCAGTTGAGTGGGCAATGATAGCCGAGGTAGCATTGAGAGGTGGGAGTACGTTAAAGGTTGTGACATCAAAATTAGTGGGATAGACCAGGAAGCATCAGAGGGAGACCGACTATCATTTTCAAGGTTATCAGAGGCAAGCTGTATCTGCTCCCATCAATTGTCTCAACAAGGAGGGGACATCGAGAAGAAATTACTTGTTTTAAGTGTGGCCAGTCGGGTCACAAGAGGATAGATTTATCAACAGAAGGCACAATCATCTCAGACAGCAAGTGTAACAAGGATAGGCATATTGAGCGTTGAAAGGTAATGTGATTTTGATGATGTTTGGTATATGCTTCGATGTTTCGCATATATGAATTGTGCATGTCTTCCATCCTACGAAATGGTGTACGAAATGATTCATGATGCCTTACTGTTATTGGTATATGAAAATGTGGTATGATAGCTCAATCAAGTGGACCATATATAAATTTGCCTAACCATGGTCATATGCTAAGGCTTGTGTAGTTCAAAACAGAGCATAATAGGAGTACCTTGTAGGTTGGACAAAACAAAGCAAAATAGAGGCAAGTTGCAGCTTCTCTTTCCAACTGGCTGCCTATCTAGTCGCCCATCGCCAATCCAAAAATCCAGATCCCCTATTGGGCTAAAATCCGAATGCATTTTAGACGAATTCATTCCTAAATTGACTGCTCAGATTTGTTTCATTTTACGTATTATCTTATGACATGCGATCTATATACACATCGGATAAATAACTAATTGATTTGATTCGTTTTATCTAACACGTGTTAAAAGTTTTTTTTGGCCGTTGGGTTTTATTTCTATATTTATTGGCTTGCTTGGAAAGTTGTGGAGAATGAAATCATTAACTGCATTTGATCATTCAGCAACTTTGGTAACTGCTCTTGGAGTGATTCAATCCTATCTTGACATAGCTCTATATGTAGCCGTAGTAATCCAAAAAGAAGACACGCGTTGACAGAGTTAAAAAGATTACAGAGCCTGAAGTTCTCTTCACTGTGTGCATCAGATGATTTCCACATCAGTGGAGTTATTTCACTAAGAGTATGGTTTAAGCTATCACTTGTAGCTTCCTCGGGAGATCTTCAAACACCACTTACCCAATCTTGTGAGAGAGCGAAACCCTTACACTATGATCACAGTTAGGGACTTTTTCACCGTTCAATCTTTAGGGTTGAAGTCTTCTAAGTGGTTCTCTACTTCTCTGACTATAAAGTCTAGTCTGCCTGTACTATGATTGCAAGGAGGATCAGTAAAAGACTAGTCTGAATGTACTAGGTTAAAAATAGGATGCTAGAAACTTGATCTGCGTGCCAGTCTACGTGTATCAGTATGATTTTTCTGTGTATGAGAAGTTGGACCTCATAAAACCAAACTTGTAATAGTTGCTGAATCATAGTGGAAATGGTGATTGTTCAAGGGAACAATGACAAAGAGTTGATTGACTAAGCACATCGCCCAACCATTATAAAAATCACCGTCTCTTGCTTTTCTTTGTTATTTGCTTTTGATTATCTTGTTGTGGTTAATATTTGTTCGTTGATTGAGAAACAGTGGAAAATGGATGTCACCCGATTCACCCCCCATCCCCCTCCTTCTAGGTGAACTATCAACTGGTGTCAGAGCAAGGTTCTTTCAAGAAGTAGCTTAACAACCAAAAGGAGATCCTCTGACAACTGCAAATTCATCCCACATGGAAAGTGGTTCCACCAACTTGCTACGCTACCTCAACTGATCCCAATTTTCTTACTAGTAGAACAAAATGAAAATATTCGTCGAGTCTATGGATTTTGAAATGTGGAGCATTGTGGAAGAAGGCTACAATCTTCTGACGATAACCACCAAAGAGCCTAAAGCTACTTGGACTAAAGAAGAAAAATCAAGGTATACTTTGAATGCTAAAGTTATGAATGCTTTTTACTGTGCACTTGGTCCTGAAGAACATAATAGAATTTTGATTCTCAAAACCGCAAAAGAAATTTGGGATACCCTTGTACTCACTCATCAAGGAAACAATTAGGTTAAGGATTCCAAAATTCGTACTTTAGTACATAAGTATGAAATGTTCAAAATAAAACCCAGAGAAACCGTCTCACTAATATTGTTAGTGCTCTAAATTCGCTTGGTCGAGACCTCCCTTCTATGGAACTTGTGAGAAAAGTTTTACAAGGTTTACCAAAGGAATGGAGGCCAAAAGTTACCTCCATGGAAGAAGCCAAAGAACTAAGGACTATGACAATGGACACATTGATTGGATCCCTTGTGACCCATGACATAGTGTTGAAGGCCGAAGAAGACGAGATAGAAATGGAGAAACCAAAAACGGGAATCACGTTACAAGCCTATGACAAAGTCGAAGAGGAGAAGGAAGATGAAGAAATGGCCCTTCTTACCAATAAATTTTAAAGAGTAATAAGAAGAGGAAGAGAAGGCAGAAAAGGAGAATCACAGTTCAGAAATAAAGAAGAAGATAGGAAGTGCTTCAATTGCAATAAGATTGGACACATCATAGCAAACTGTCAAATGAAACAAAAGGATAAGAAACCCTAGCAACATGGGATGACAACGAGTTGGATATCTCTAACTCCGACGTCAGCGAGTTTGGCTTTATTGACTCTATTGATGATCAAGATGAATTGGATAACATAGATTATGGTTATGACTCTAAAAGAATTAACATACAAAATGCTTATGATGACCTCTACGTTGAATAAAAAAACTTTGTCTTGAAAAATATAGATCTTAAAAAGAAAGTCGTCATTTTGGAAAAAGAAGTAGTCACCTTGGAAAAAAGAATTATCTATCTTGAGACATCATTAAATCAAAAGGAAGACCAATTAAAATTTTTTGTTGAGGGATCAAAGAACTTGAATACTCGTATTGACAAGCAACTGTATTTTGAAAATCGATTGGGAATAGGTTTTTGGCATCTTCTAGCTCAAGCACTCTAAATACAAATAAGCTATCAGACTGGTTTACTCCCGGAAAGTGATACTGAATTATTACATGCTACTATTGTTCTAATATAGGCCACATTGAATTAAATTGTCCTCAAAGAAAGACTAACAAATCTGGACCCAAATGGCAATGGGTATTAAAAGTAAAATGTGTATTTGCAAGAATCATAGGATTAAGGGCCAATACTCAAGATTCAATGTGGTATTTAGATAGTGGATGTTTCCGACACATGACAGGAAAAAAGGAATGATTTTCTTTCCTTAGCCAACACAAACGTGGAACAATAACCTTTGGTAATAATAGTAAAGGTGAGATTATCGGAAAAGGTGTTTATTGGCAACCCTGATGTATCAAAGATGTTTATCTTGTTTTTTTTGAAACATAGCATTCTTAGCATAAGTCAACTATGTGATAAGAGAAATCGAGTCATTTTTTACACTAACTATTGTTCGGTTCAAGACAAAAACACTAATGAAATTATCTTTACCAAAAAGAGGGCCAACAACACTTATGTTGTTAACATGAGAGACATTTCCAAAGAAAGTGTCAAGTGTCTTGCAAGTTTTAAAAATGAGAGTTGGCTTTGGCATAGGAGAGTAGGACATGTGAACATGAAACTTTTGAAACTCATTTCTCAAAAGGACCTTGTGAAAGGTATTCCTAAATTAATTTTTTCAAAAGACAAGGTTTTCGAGGCATGTCAATTGGGAAAACATATTAGAAAATCCTTTAAACCAATTAACGCTGTTTCTACCACAAAACTTCTTGAACTATTGCATATGGACTTAGTTGGACCTATGAGGACCACTAGTATTGGGGGAAAAAATACTTTCTTACTATGGTAGATGATTTTTCAAGATACACTTGGGTAAGCTTCATTATTCACAAAAATGAAGTATTTAACATGTTTGTTGAGATTGTGATTAGGGTCCAAAGAGAACAAGGATACGTAATCCAAAAGATCCTAAGCGACCACAGAAACGAATTCGATTACTCAGAATTTGAAAAATACTGTGGTAAGTATAGGATACATCACCAATTTTTAGCTCCTAGAACTTCGCAACAAAACGGAATTGCAGAAAGGAAAAGCTTATCACTTCAAGAAATGGCAAGAACAATGCTCAACGAAAACAAACTTCCAGACTATTTCTGGGCTAAAGCGGTTAACACGGCTTGCTACATCGGTAATCATATCTTTCTTCGAACTATTATTCATAAACATGCCTATGAGTTATGGTATTGCAAAAAACCGAATGTGTCATATTTTTGAGCCTTTGGCTGTAAATGCTATATCTTAACCACCAATAATGATGTTGGTAAATTGGACTCTCGCTCAGGCGTTGGCATGCATATTTCTTGGCAATTCCACATCTACTCGTGCATATAGGGTTTTTAATAAAAGCACATTAGTTGTAGAAGAATCCACAAACGTTACATTTGATGAAATCGGTGATGCCACTCCTATTGCACATAACTTGCATGATAACGATGACAATGACATGTTTCCCCTAATTTCACGTGACGTAATAGAACAAAAGGAAAAATAGTAAAAAATCATGATAGATCATCTTAGCGACCAAATCATAGGAGACCTCAAATTCGGGGTCACTACGTGCTCTTAAGCAAATATTTGCTCACATCTTGCTTTTGTATCTCAAATTGAGCCCAAAAACTTTGAACAAGCCAGGCAAGATAAAACGTGGATGCTTGCCTTGCAAGAAGAATTAAATCAATTCGAGCGAAACAAAGTATGGGACTTGGTTCCTTGACCTACCGATCATCCTATCATCGGAACGAAATGGGTTTTCAAAAATAAACTCGATGATAAGAGAATTATTGCGAGAAATAAAGCTAGGTTAGTAGCACAAGGGTACAACCAAGAAGAAGGAATAGACTACGAAGAAACCTTTGCACCTGTTGCTCGTTTAGAGTTCATTCGAATGCTACTCGGTTATGCTTGCTACACAAACTTTCTTCTTTATCAAATGGATGTTAAAAGTTCCATTTTAAATGGACATGTGAATGAAAAAGTTTATGTTAAACAACCACCTGGCTTCATTGACGCAGATTATCCTGATCATGTGTTTAAACGATCTAAAGCCTTATATTGTCTCAAGCAAGCTCCTAGAGCTTGGTATGAGCGATTGAGCGGATATCTCACATAATATGGTTTCTCATGTGGTCATGTTGATACTACCTTATTTATTAAGAAAAAAGAACATGAAATTTTACTTGTTTTAGTCCATGTCGATGACAGTATCTTTGGCTCTACTAACGATACACTTTGTTAGGACTTTGCTAAGATGATACAGGATGAATTTGGGATGAGCTTGATTGGAGAACTTAAGTTCTTCTTAGGACTTCAAATCAAACAAACCATGATCGGCATTTTCATCAACCAAAGTAAATACACTAAAGAACTTCTCAAGCTATATGGTATGACGGATCGCAAAGAAAAGAAGATGCCTATGGGTCAAGCCGTTAAACTTGACAAAGATGAATCCGGTAAGAGTGTTGATCAAAAGGGGTATCGAGGTATGATTGGAGGAATATTGTATTTAATTGCTAGCCGACCCGATATTCTTCTAAGTGTAGGTATATGTGCTCGCTTTCAAGCTAACCCTAAACAATCCCATTTGAAAGCTGTTAAGAATATTTTAAAATATCTTAAAGGAACCCCAAATCTAGGCCTATGGTTTCCTATTGATACGACATTCCATCTTGTTGTATATATTGATGTTGAATTTGCAGGAAGCAAGACGGACTACAAAAGCACAAGTGGGAACTATTTTCTTGTAGGTCATTGTCTAGTTTCGTGGATGAGCAAAAAACAAAATTTCTTTTCTCTCTCCACTGCTGAAGCCGAATTCGTCGCTCATGCGCACAAATTATTTGGATGAAACAAGTGTTACGAGACTATGGAAAAGACATGGGCATTGTATTAATTCTATGTGATAACACTAGCGCCGTAAATATATCCAATAATCCGGTGCTACACTCTCGAACAAAACACATTGATATATGACACCATTTCCTTGCGAACAAGTATTGCTCAACGTCGTAAAAATTGGATTATGTGTAGACTAATGACCAACTTGCAGATATCTTTACCAAATCCTTGGGTGAAGACCAATTTGGGAAGCTCCGATGCGAATTATGAATTTGTGAAATTCCTAGTGAGTAAGCTGTCATGTTTTCATATCTTCTGTATTTCATTTTTTTCGTTTTCCCTTTCGTCAAATAAACTCAAAATCATTTTCAAATCCCAAAATATAAAAATTGGTTTTTGCTCTATTGTTTTCAAAAGACACTGCAACACCTGGAACTAATCCAGCTGCCAAACCGACTGCCAGTCCAACTGTAGATCTGGATTTCCAGATCCTCGACTAGAATCGTATCGGATTCCCTATCAGATTGCCCAGATCGTTGAAAAATAAAAACATTCTTATAGGTTGTTTCTCATTTTGTTTCTCCCTCATCGCCTTTCCCTCTCCTTCTCATCTCCCTTTCTCCTAACACCCTACCCCATCCAGATCCCCTCCATCCCATCCCATCCCCATTTCTCCACTTTCTTCTCCAAACCCTAAATAACACTATTAGTCATGCCCAAATGAGGCTGACCCTTCGGCTTGGGCTTTAGCTCCTTCAACAACTTCATCTTTTCCATCCGTAGTAAAGCTAATGTCTTGCCCCACTTCCACGATCATCACATTGTCAGTGGTTGCTAGGTTGCGGTACCTAACAAATTCTACAATATGATTTATCCCGATATTGAGGAAGTTAATTGGACGAGGCTCTTGGATATTCCCTCTTCCTATTGCCCCTGCCTTGTTCAGCTCTTTTATTGTAACCTTAATGTTGATGACAACGATGATCAGTATATTGTTTCCTCTTATGCTAAGGGTTGGCACATTGAACTCACCATTAGCACCTTGGCCACCATCCTTGGCATCTTGGAAGATGGGACGCTTGTATATTTCAGTGACCGCTTGGAATTTCCACTCATGCTTAATGATATCACCGACTTCTATGTCACCCTCACTGGCTACGAACACTTTCGTGGCACCATTGGCACCTCTAATCTAAAACATGGCCTCAAATTCCTTCACCGGTTCACTTTGGAGAATATCCTTCCCAAAGCCAACCACTTCAATGAGATTTCTCTTTTCTAGAGCTATATCCTCTACTTCATGACTGAAGCCACTAAAATTAACCTTCCCTACATCCTCCTCAATGAAATGACCGCAACCACCATGGATTATCATCGTCCCTTCCCTTTTGGCAGTTATCTCACCAAAATCTTCAATTACTTTTAGGTCGACCTCACAGGTGAAATCGATGTTGGCCTTACCTCCCCTATCAACCGGACCACAATCTCTCTCATGGACCTCCTTTATTACCACAGTGATGACAAGGATGCTGCTCACCCTGTCTCTCCTGCGGCACCCGTGCCTCCTATTACACCCATGGCACCACCAGCGAGAGAGTTCCCTCCACTTGGTTTTTCTCACTTTCGTGGCGAAGGGTCTAGTTCCTTTACTCACACCTTGGATGATATTTATGCCCTGGTCGGCACCCAGTTTGGCCAGTTTTGCGATTCCACTAAGCAACACTTTCAGCACTTGGACAATTAGCTTGCTCACCTCCAGCTCGAGAGTCAGGGTGTGCGTCAGGATGTTCAACAACTTGGCGGCCAACTTCAAGAACGGTTTTGCCTTCTATCCACCCACTTCCCACCACCACACCCTCCGCCGACCTAGTCGTACCTTCTTCCTTACTCTCCACAACCCCTGCCCTTTTGACGATGTCATCAAGGGAGAAAACGACCTATAATGATGAAGCAACACACCGAGACCAACATTTTGATACTTTTTTGGTATATCTAGCTTATTGGTATTTTTTTGTTTATTGGTATGTTAAAACAATTTTGGTTATTATGTTTATCTGATGTTCGTGTGTTAAGCATATTGGTATCTAACTTGTGTATGGTTTTTTAAGAATTTATACAATTATCTTTGACACATGCCCTCCTCGCATCTGATTTCAATATATCTGTAGTGTGCCATTATAAAAAAGGACATTGAAAGGTAATGTGTGTAAGGGCCCAAAATTTTTTGTTTAATTTATGTGATCTAAATGTTGTTATTTGATTTGTATTGAAAGGTATCACGTGAAATGGATGATTGAATATGGGTGGGATGAAGTGGGAAGTGAAAAAGGGGTAAAAAATCATCATGTCAGACCTTAATACCATCGGGTCAGATTTAGAAATCATCGGGTCAGATTTGAAAAATCATCCGGTCAGGTTTGGAAGGTTTGGAAACCATCCGGTCAGGTTTGGAAACCATCCAGTCAGATTTGAAATCATCCAATCAAATTTGGAAACCATCCAGTCAAATTTGAAATCATCCTATCAAATTTGGAAATCATCTAGTCAAATTGGAAATTTTGGCCTGAGTTTTTAAAATTTTTAAATCAGTAGGAAAATCTGACCAGCTAGATCCTGGACCATCCGGTCAAGTTCTAGACGCGCATTTTAAAGGATAAAAATTAGAATTTTTTGGAAAAGAAATCTAGCTTTTTCAAAAGGGATTTTCTCTGTCTCTCTATCTCTCTCTCTCTCTGTCTAAGGTTCTTCTTCCCCATCAAACCCCAACTTCAAACCCTTCATTCCTCTTCATATTATTCAAACTCCTTCAAGATCCATCATTAATCACTCTAGATTAGTGGCTAATTTGAACTTGGAAGCATCATTTTCACTTGAGGCAAGGTCTTGGCAACTCTTCACCACCATTGTTACTCAAACTTTGGAAGCTCAAACCTTTTTGCCAAATCTTGAGGTAGGAATGTTTTGTCTTCAATTTATGAGTATTCTACATGTTTTGAGCTTCCAAAGTTTGAACGGTAGGTCATGTAGATCGCCCATTTGTTGGACCAAGATGGGAGAGGCAATGTTTGTTGGGCCGAACTTGATTGGAGAAACTACCGAAAACATGATATCGATTTGCAAGCAACTTTTGAATGCCCAAGAAAGGACAATTGAACAAGTGAAAGTGATTCGTCGACGTTTACTCACCAGTCAAAGTTGACAGAAAAGTTATGCCAATCGTCATTGTCGCTCGTTATCATTCGATGTAGGGTATCACCATGACGGGGTTTATCACGCTTTGGGAGGATGGGCAAGTTTTCCCCGAAGTATATAGGACCATCATTGAGAGGATAGGACAGGTTGCTTACCGTATGGCTTTACCGCCAAAGTTGTTAGGCATGCATGATGTGTTTCACTTATCTATGTTGAGAAAGTATGAGCCAGATCCTTCGCATGTGTTGGAATGGTCCGAACTTGAGCTTGAGGCCGATGCATCATATGGAGAGAAACCGATACGTATCTTAGATTCCCGAGAGCAAGTGTTGAGAGGCAAGACGATACCGTTAGTTCGAGTTCTGTGGAGCAACCAAGGTAAGGAGGAATCGACTTGGGAACGTGAGGATGAAGTCTGGGAGAAATACCCGCACTCATTTGTGATTTGATTAATGTACCGCTAGTTTGTACTTGATAATTTTGGGGCGTGCTCAGCCACTTTGTTTACATGACAAATGTACCTTGATTGTGCATGGCTGTGTTCCTACATGTTATTGTTTTGTGAGTCTTTTCATATCGAACGATATTATGCTTGCCGGGGTTAAAATGTGCATAGATAAATGTGAGAGTTTGGATTGAGGACTTTCTTGCGTCCTGTCGTTGGGTACTCATTGGGCATGGAAAATGTATGAGTTATGTGAAATTCCTCTTAAGGAGGGATGGTATCTGTGTCTTACTAGTTGATAAAATAGAGAGGTATCTGCGTCGAGATTATTTTGGTTTGTTTAATTTTAAGGATGAAATCCCTCTTAACGAGAGGAGGATGTAAGGGCCCGGAAATTTTCATTAATTTAAACGATCAAAAGGTCATTAATTGATTCGTATTGTAGTGGATGACGTAAATTGAGTGATTAAATATGTTCGAGGTGAAGTGGGAAGTGAAAAAGGGGTAAGAAATGATCGAGTCAGATTTTTGGACCACCGGGTCAAGTTCTGGATCATCAGATCAAATCCCAGGACCATCACGTTAGATCTGGAAAATTTGGGTTTTTGGCCGGATCTGACCGGTCAGGTTTAAGACCATCTGGTCATGTCATCCGGTTAGATCTGAAAATTTAGCCTGAAAATTTTCAAAATTTAAGTCAGTGAGGAGATCTACCCGGTTAGATCCTGGACCATCTGGTTAGGTCATCCAGTCAGATCCTGGACGCGCGTTTTAAAATGTAAAATCTGATTTTTTGGAGAGTTCTAACTTTTTTCAAAAGAGGAGTTTTCTCTTTCTCTCTCTAGGGTCTTCTTCCCCAACAAAACTCTCCCTCCAAACCCTTGATTCCTCTTGAAATTTCTCAAATTCCTTCAAGATCTACCACTAATACCTCAAGATTAGTGGATATTTGAGACTTCGAAGCACCTTTTTCACTTAAGGCCAGATTTTTGGAGCTCTCCTCACCATTGTTGCTCAAGTTTGGGAAGCTCAAATCTTTGAACAAA
>JABCMJ010022771.1:0-21882 GCA_014822125.1 Arbutus unedo | reverse complement strand
CCGGTAATACAAGCGCTATTACCGGTAATACAGGCATTACTATCGGTAATAGAATGCACTGTCAGAAACTGTCCAAAAATTTAACATTGTATTACCTGTAATAGAGATCCTATTATCGGTAATAAGATGCACTGACCAAAAATACGCGTTTTCTGCAGATTTTTTCCAAAGTCAAATATCAAACTCTAAACGAGATCCCTACCTAGAGTGTCAGATCGAAAGATTTGAGCTTCCAAAGCAAGCCCTAACCTCCAATGGTTGATGAACTTGAAATAAACTCTCTCCAAGCGAAATTAGCACGATCAACCACCAAATACTCACCAAAAGTAAGGAAAATATGATAGATCTTGAGGAATCTTTGAAGCTTTAGCAAGATTTGAGAGATAGGTTTGGAAGAACTAACACACCCACACTTCCATGGAGGCACCAACAGAGAGAGTGAGGAAAAAATGAGCTTTTTACTTTAAAAATCTGATGTGGGGCTTTTAAAGGCTCAAATATACTTTCACCCTCCAACTATAATTTTTTAAATAAAATTTCGGATTCTCACAAAAACCTAAGTGTTGCGATGGTGCAAAGGATGTTTGTGAGATTGATAACTTTATTCGGAGCATGGAAAGTTACTTCAAGAATCTCAACATCAAGAATGAGGAGGAGAGGTACAAATAACTACAATATACCTTACATACACAACAATGTTATGGTGGAAGAGAATATATGATGACAAGAAAATGGGATTGTGCAAGACCGAGGACTGGGTAAAGTTCAAAAGAGAATTGAAGAAGCACTTCTACCCTGAGAATGTAGAGCTTTTGGCCTTTCTCAAGCTCCGCAAGTTGATGCGTGAGGGCTCATTGAGAGACTATGTGAAGGAGTACTCTCTATACTACTAGTGATCCCTGATATGGCTGGGTGAGAAGCATTGTTTGGGTTCTTAGATGCCTTACAACCCTGGGCAACACAGGAATACAAAGCAATGGGGTCAAAGACATGGCCACAGCTTTTGCGGAAGCAGAGAAGTTGGAGGACTTAAAGGCGTCGCTAAGCCCAAGGGAGGGAGGGACAAATGGACACTTTAAAGGTTGGGGAGTCTAGCCTAAAGAGAAGATCAGTAGTGCTAAGGCGTCTCGAGCAGCAACAAATGATGAGCAGGGTGACTAGGAGTACCGCAAAGGCAAGGATGACTGTGACAGGCGATACAACACAAAGAAGAATGGCAACGGAAAGGGAATATAGTGATTCTTGTGCAACAGACCACACTTGACTCAGAATTGCCCTCAAAAGAAGAAACTCAATGCCATGAAGAAAAATTCGCGAAAGGGATTCACTAGTGAGAGTTCTTTGGATGTGGAGAACCTATTTAGGAGTGTTCAATTTCTTGAAGTGGTCACCAAGAACAATGAGAAAAAGCAGTAGTTTAGTAACATAAAGAAGAAAGACATGTATGTGAAGGGAAACGAACAACCTTCCAAGACGTTAATTGACATATGAGCCACATAATTTTATGAGCGTGGAAGAAGTCAAGTGGTTGGGTTTGAAGATAAAGCGAGATTAGAGTTGGTCCAAGTCAGTGAATTCAAAGGCCAAACCAATCCAAGGAGTTGTCTGAAATGCTGACATTAAATTTGGGAGTTGGTCAGAACATGAAGAGTTCTCGGTGATCGAAATGGATGATCATCTAATTATGCTTGTGATGGACTTCATGCAAAAGTCAAGTGCAATACCTATTCCCCACCTAGGTGAAGTTAGCTGAAGTTATTTTTAATTAACTCATCCTTTAAAAGGGAATTCATATTTTCTCATAATTTTCTATAAAAAGGAAATTTCAACGATGAAAACACTGTCGTAGAATCCATCTAAGCTGAATATCTCATTGATGGTCCAATTTGAACACGCGTCAAGCAATATAAGTGACAGAATCTACAATGGGTTTGCTATTTTGAGAAAATATTATTTAAATACGAAATCTTAGTTAGTCCTATAAATAAATGGAGACACATGTTCGGCTTTAATTGGACAAAGTTTTAGCCTAAGACACTAGTGGGTTATCCAACAACTTTGGTGCCCTACCTCATCTGATCCTAGGCTGGGAGAGCTGTAGTTCTATTTTTTATAGTGCGTATGTATTTCGGAAAAAATGACATAATTTTATGCATGTTCTTCACGAAACTATATCATTTTGACTTATTATGTGAATTGTTATCAAAATAAATGAGATCAAAATGATATAATTTCAAAAACAAAACAGACAAAATTACGTCATTTTATCCGTACTACTTGCGCAATACAAGAGGCCACACTACAACCTCCCCGAATTCAACCAAACCAAAAACACTTGAAAATAAGTGGGGGATCGCACCGAGCCATACTTTGACAATTAAATTTGATCAGTTTCGTAAAAAAAAAAATTATTTAATTCAGTCAAAAATGAATTCAATTTGTTATTAATTTAACTAAATTAATTTGTAATTTGAATCACAAATATATATATATATATATATATACATAAACACTACTGGTGAAGAGATAATTGATGTTCTCGTCGTGTAACTTGATAAAGAACCAAGGACACTAATATGGTGTCAATCAATCGATACCATTTTAAATTAGTTAAAATTGTGAGTATGTAATGTAGAATTTGAAAATAGTCAAAAGTTATTAATTAACAAGAATCGCGTACCCAAATTAATGAATGAACGTTTATTTATATAGATCTATATGGGATCGAGGTGCAATATCCTTAAAGAGGTTTTTCTAATTTAAGAATATAGATAGGACTAATATCTTACAACAGGACAATAGTTTTACCCTTAACATTTCTCTTAAAGAGTGGTAATCTTATTGTGTTCAGAACCAAGCAATAATTCTATTTTTGTTTTAGGACTTTTCTTTGGGCCGATGAGGATGCGTCTTTTTGCATGTCAAAAAGCCTTTAGAGTCGGTGTTGAATTACCCGATTATGTAATAACCTTAAAAATTTTAATTTGTTTTTAATAATTTTAATATTTAATAATTAATTTATTGTTATTGATTAATATTTTAAAGTCAGAAAATAAATAAATTTGTTTTTGCTAGCGAGCTCGAGGCAACTCGAGCGGTCTCTTTGAATTTCGAAACTGCTGAGATCTGGAGTTATGGTGAATTGATGAGGGGAGAATCATTTCTGCTGTGTTCTATGGCTGTGTTTATTCTGGTTTAAGGCTGGGATCATTATATAATCAGTAGGCGATGATTATTTTCCTTTTACACTTATGAAATCAGAAATCTAGAGAGTTTTTGAAAGGATCTTGCTTATTCTTAGGTGTTCTTGAGGAGGAAAGTTCTGTCCACTTTGATTTTCGGCGATTTCAAGTTGTTTGTGCTTCGTTCTTCAGGATCCGAGGTAGGTTTATTTACCTACCAATCATAGGTTTTAGATTCTGTCGTTAATTTCAAAGTTCAAGCATGATTAGATCGAATATACATATTAGGGTTTGTTCTTGTTATTTTTTATTTAATCATTCGATTTCATGTGCTCTATGATTCGTAATACTCAAATTGATTTAGGGAAAAGCATGTTAGGTTTGTGTGATAGGATTTTTAGTAGTTGATTTGTGTAATATATGCTCTGATCATGTATGATTATGTTGTACGAATCCATAAATTGCAAAAAATTCTAACCTAGAATCTGGAAAAAACGGAGACTTGCTCGAGTGAGCTCTAGACCCGCTCGAGCGACCTCTTGAACTTTTGTCAGATTCTATCTTGAGACCCAATTTTTTCAGTACCTGTAACCTAGTAGCTTGCTTGAGCGAGCTATAGAGCAACATGTTGAAAAATAGACAATTTTGGTAGAATGTTTAGAGTTGTTTTCTGACCATGTGTTTAAGCTTCTAGGCTCTGCTTTATAGATTATTTAAGTAATATTTATAGACTCACACATCGCACATGTATCCACTTATAAATATTATAAACTAGATGATGTTATGGCAGATTCATAAAAGTTAAGCATGGTTAAGTGATGTGTATATATTAGGCGTTGCATACATGAGATGTGGTTGAGGATTACTATTGACGTTGTTGTGGTTTCGGATTTGGCCGTTATACTGTCCGAGGGTTGTGGATAATTCATAATTAGGAATACTGTGACTTGAGAAAACTTGGAGATTATGTCTGAAGAACTTGATATGTGAATTGGGGATTACTTTGGGGAAAACTTAGATTCACGTTAGGGACATTAGTTCGAACAACACCTGAATAAGACAACGAATGGTATTTGGTGTGCGTTATAATGTAGTGAACATTGTAGAAACCTGTGAGAAATGATTAACGAAAATTGATAACTTGGTATGGTTGGCTTAGCGTGACATAGTGTTGTTGTTTGAGATGTTGACTGAGACTTTGTTTAAGGGCCCCACCTAGTGACGTCATGTTCGCGAGATCTAGATATGGTGAGGTAGGTATTGACTTGAGAGAACAGTAGAATGTTCTTTCTTTGTCGGGTTATGAGTCGAGTTATAACTCTTGGTAGGCAAGGACTAGTCAATGCCTCTAAGGGAGAATATAGTATTCTTTACAGTATACCTATAAACATAAAAGGAATTAATAAAACTTACCAAGGTGTTTGTGTTTTCGCTCGTGACTTACTATTGTGTTTTATTCCATGCTTCATATCTCAAATGTTTAGCGTATATCCCTATTGCATGATGTATCACCTGTGGATTTGATTTTTCAAGTAACTTTATCTGCTAAGTTTCATTACTCATCAATGCAACTTCTCTGCCCTTAACACTTCATACTAGATGGAGATGTGCAGACGGAGGAACCACCAGTGCAAGAAGTGTTAGGAGTTGATGGAGAGTATCTGTTTGCCTAGATGTCGTACCCCTAGATTGTAGCTCTGATATTCTAGTATTTTTAAATTATGAAATAAATGTAAACCCCAAGGAGTAACTTGGTCATTTTCGGTTCCGCATTCTCAAACTTGATTTTATTAATAAATAATAATGGTTAAGGTTTATGTCATTTATATTCTTGAATTTCAATTAAAATAAGAGTTTAATGTTCCAAGAAACCAGTGCGTTACAGATCTCTTTCGTATCCTCGCTCTATGAAAGTAAAAGTAAATGACTCCTTCTGAACAAAATACTTATAACCGTTATCAATCTTATAGATAAGATTTAGACACACTAATGTAGATGGGACACAAAAAATCATCTATAAAACTATGGTTATGTTCGGATGAGTGTTTCTGAAACAGTTATTGGAAAAAAAATACTCTGAGATGTTGTTTGGTATAATTATTTCACAAAAAAGAATTTGAGAGTTAAATTATTGTTGGCATTTTTAAGGCTCTCTCTCTCTCTCTCTCTCTCTCTCTCTTCTTTTATAGGGAAACAAATATTGCATTTAAAACAAAAAAAAATTGTGTGCTTTGTGCACATATTCTGTTAACAAAAAATTTTATTTTAAAATTTTGAATTCGCAGTTAATCTTGAAATATTTTTTTAAGTCAACAATACATTTTTAAATTATTTTTAAAAATAAAATTTAAAGAACACGATCAAAAGGGGATCAAATCAGACACGACCAAAAGATGATCAAATATAGTTATTTAATGCATTAATTATTGACAAAATGATGATATAATGATAATTAATAAATCAAAATTTTTTTTTTTTTAAATTCACTTAACTAAAGACACCCTACATGATAGGAGGAAAGGGAAAATAAAATGAATCCGAGGAAAATAATAAGTTGTGATTTGGTACTAGGAAAAGGAAAAAGCAGAGGGTGAGTATTGATCATCACGCAAACATTTATGTGGTCGAGATTTGAATAAGGGATCTATCTGCTAAGATTCCCTCCCATTTTTTTTTGGCTGATGAATTTTCTTCCTACGCTTGTCTGGGAGGAAAAGGGGACTTCATTCATTTCCCACCTCTCTTTTCTTTCCTTTCATTCAAACCTCATGATTGATTGCATTTGGACTAAAAACAGAGGGTTAACTCAGTCGCATGCACTTTTTATACAATTTATCATACTTCACAATAAAATAAAATAAAATAGTTTTAATAACGATTTATTAAAGTGAAACCCAACTCTGAAAAGAGAGAAGGAGGCGAGTTATAGAGATTTTCATGGCAACAAAGAACTATGATCATAATGAATGAATACAATATATGTGGATAAAGTATGAGGGAGTTCAGAAAATTTAAACTCCATAGAAAGTTGTTATAGAACAGGATGATATAGCAAGGACATTATGACAAAATTCCAGAGCTTTATATAAAAAAATAAAATAAATAAATAACTAGTTGAGTATTATTATTTTTTAAATTAGTTGGGGTCAGGGCTCTCAAATTCCTATACAGCTCTCCCGATGCATTAACCAATTAAGGCTGGATTTGCTGTGCAAATTACACAACATATATAGTGTGATATTCTACGTCAAAACGACGTCATTTTGATATAAAAATTATTATTTTGGACAGGTTTCGACCAGTATAAATCTTTGTTTTTTATTTCAAAACAATGTTATTTTGCCGCACAACGTGTCTGTCTGGTGTGCAACATGCTTCTCTATTTCATTAAGGCTAGCTTAATTGGCCACCCTCTCACATTCTATATTGCAATCAATAAGTCAAATGTTGTCGACACAAGAATTACAGTTTAATTGTCCAGCATAGGAATCTTTTTTTTTTTTTGGTTCGTTTGTTTTGGTTTTTGCATGGAGCTATTGTTGGAAAAATCATGCAAACAATACTCGGAAAGCTATATATATATTACATCAAAGTTGAAAGCTAACAGAACATACAAAATTGTAACGTCAGAAAATGGTAAATTCATAACATAAACATAAAAGATACAATACCAAATCAAAACTTGTAAAATTATAGTTCCCTTAAAGCAGATTTGCAGTTTTACTGTGGGTGTTGAAAATTGCACTGATGTCGCTCACTCTCTCTCTCTCTCTCTCTCTCACTAACATACAACAACACAAAATAGGAACAACACCTAGACTACCAAAATCTGATTGACGATGAAAATTCAGTGGTTTAGACTTGCGAGGGGGTGATCCAGTTATATAGATATCGAGGAACCTCTGACATGCTAAACTCTTAAGGCTTTTGAATTCTATAGTATAATTGACTTTCATGAATGAGGAATCTTTCAATTGCCTCATTATCTCAAATTTATTCACCAAACCTTTGAAATTTCCAACATCTATCTCTTGAGTTGACGAATTGAGCTTCATTTAAATGTTGCTACCCTTGCATGATTAGTATAATGTCTCCTGATTAATTCTCTCACCGCTTGATATTAAATATAAAAAAAAAAAAACTAGAACCTACATTTCAAACAATCATTACAAATTGCATATTTTAACCTATTAGAAAAAATTGCGTACTTTTTGTATTACCGTTACACAAACAACAAAATGATAAAAAGATAAAACCTGAAAATCGCTTAGAAAGGATCAAGTCTAGTTAGACACTATGTCTTTAAGACAAATTTCGCCCTCGCTACGGTGCTTACGATTTGATATATGCGCATGTCTCCCAGAATAAAATGATCAAACTCCACCGAAGTAGCACTTCAATCGATGGGCCTAACAAACCAAATAATGAATTTGTACTCTCTCATATGAAGACTTAAAACTCAAAAGAATAAATAAAAAAATAATCCAAAAATACTCTAACATTTGTCTCCCCAAAAGTCTATGTTAACAAATGGAGAGAACATCCTTATATAGAAGAATTTGTGACTATTTTCAATAGTCACGAAAGAAAATGACATAACTATTCATCTAAATAGATATCATCGACTAGACACAATTCTACACTAATAAATAACTCATTAAAATTATATGAAATTCAATAGAAATAAATTCTATTTGAATTTCTTCAACCAATATTAATTAGAATCAATTTTTCATTCACTCCTTAATGGTTGTGAATAAACTAAATATATATTCAAAAACCATTTTTCTAACATAACCTACATTGCGCAATTTTTTTATTTTCAATGTGTATTCACTCAAGAAATATTGATTTATTAAATGAGTCTCTCACTAGTAGACAATGAAATTGATCTCTCAAAAATCAGTTGAAGTGTACGTGAATTGACTCGAACGCTTTTAATTATAAAAAAAACATTATCGATATAGAAAATTGAAAATATTCGATAAAGCATTAAGTTGTGGCTTCCACTACCTTGAAAGCAATTATATTGAGAAGGCCCGGGATAAATTGAGGAGAAAGACAACCAATATTCCAGGGAGGATTTAGATGGTTAAGGCTTTTTCTGCAATTTTTAAAAACTTTGCCCATTTTTCTAACAAAAGTGTTTATTCGAGAGCTGTAGAATTTCAAATATTTGAATATTTGAGAGTAACTGCTTTTCCCAAAAGATGTTTAGCACCCTTCACTCTTTTTTAGACATATACAAATATATTAGGGTAAATTACATTCTAAGAAATACGCTAACCTCCCCTATAATTTGCAAAATTGCTTTTATTTCTCTTGATTTTAAAACTATTATGCAATTTACCTTCTCTTTCATTAAAGCCAGTCAAACAATATTGGTCAACCTATTAAAATTTTAAGTTCAAAATTTTTTAGCAAAACAAATAACAACATAATTTTTATCAACTCCAAAATACTCTCGATTAAATTTTTGAGATTTTTCTGAAACTGAAACTCGAAAAAATTCTAAACTCATTGTATGAGTTCTGATTTTAAAAAAAAAATCTCAAAGATTCAACATAAACTATTTTGGACGTGATAGATAATGTTGCAGATTGTTTTGTCAAAAAAATTTCAAACTTGAATTTTAGTTACTTGACTAACAGTGTTTGATTGATGATTTTAATGGTAAAAGAGATAATTGCATAAAAATTTCAAAAGCAAAAGAGATCAAAGAAATTTCTCAAACTTTAAGAGAGATTAGTGTATTTGTTAGAAATTTTAGTGAGGTCAGTGTTCTTTACCCAATATATAAAGATATGCGTACATACATATTTGTTCGTAACATCCTTGAAAATTAAGGTGACCAAAAAAAACAAAAAAAGGACTTACTAGAATTTTGTTCGGCTACGTGCCAGGATATGCTCATCTCGAGTTTATTTCAATCATCAAAATTGTTAATTTTGTCAACATTCATTTCTAATAAATTATGCAAAAATTCAGCTCAATCGAATATTCATAAATTATAAAATTAAATTCTTGAATCAAGATTTTTGAAGAAAAAAGAAAATCTAATTTAATTGAATATCGATAGATGACTCAGTGTAAATCTCACTACATCACTACACGGCGTGAAACCCATTATTGGAGTTGGTGTGGACTAATCTTTCTACAAGGAAGCTTCAGAGAGGTTGAAATTCTATTTTCAAAGGGCAATAGATGAAAGAAAACAAACACAAGTGGTGGAATCATCAATCCTTAAACTAGACTCATGGTGGGTCTAGGAAACTACTACTTATCATCTGTTGGATGAAGTTGCCTTTCATTATCATTACTAACAATGAAATGGAGTCATATTATCCTTATCTTCCCCCTTAAAATTATTCACACCCATGTATGCATTCTTCCCCATCTCATACTTATCAAGAGAAAGGAAATAAAAATACTGCCTAAAATAAAATTTGTATCACAATTACAAATAATACTTCAATGGAAAAATTTAGAAACACAGATATTTTAAACACATCTGGACACAGATGTATCTAGAACCATTAAATGCACGTGAAATTCACAAATTATTAAAAATTTCACGTGCATCCAACGATTCCGAACATATCTGTGTCCGAAACATTTGTATTCCTAATATTACTCTACTTCAATACATGGATGTAACAAACTTTGTATCACAAGTACAAGTTTTTAAGTAGTTGACATATGAGTTGGGATTCTTTCCGGTAACCGTTTTGAATAATCCAAAATTATTAAGAGAGATTTCAAAAATGTTAAGGAGAGATTAATAGGTGGCTCCACTTCCTTAACATGCATATCAATATAATAGTGTTTCCTACTCAATTATTTTGCTGCCCCTGCAGTGGCTTTCATTTGGAGACTGTTGCAATGATGATGAAGGTGACATTCACCAGTCTGGATCAATCATGGATCCCAAGATAAGGTAACCCAAAAAATCACAAATTTAAAATTAAAGTAAATCTTGTTATATATCCCCACTTATGGTGGTAGTCAAGGTAGCTTTGATGGCTCCACACCAAGGGCGTGGAGAGAGAGAGAGAGAGAGAGAGCCAAATGGAAAAAGTGAATACCTGTCATCAACCAAAAAAAGAAGAGAAAGCAAAAGGAAGGAACAGAACCTTGAAGAAAAAAGCAGACATAAGGAAGGTTATGTTGGGGGTTATGAGAATACTCCTCAGCAAGCCTAACTTGTATTATTAGGCTTAAAGCTATGTTAGGTATAAGGGTAGATCACTGATGGTAGGTATGGATATGATCAATGTTGAAGCATAAACCCTATACACTTACTGCTCTGTCTTCTAATTTTCTATAACAGCTTCGAAGGTGTTATTGCTCTTTAACATAGAATAGAAGTTGAATATTTTACAGGCTTGTTAACCGTCGCTTAGTTGGCAGTGGATAATATATATATAATGCCATACAAACACGAATATCAATATATATTTTACAGATATCAATGCATGTTCACAAATATCAATACACAATTTACAAAAACCTGTACACTTGTTATACATTATCCACCGCCCATTAGGTAGTAGTTAGTATTTTTCTTATTTTAAACAGACTTTAAAAAACGATTGGATAGAATTTCTCAAAAATCAGCATTTTCCAAAATTTTAAGTTACTTTTCCCACATAAATTCATCAAAAATCAAACTTCTAAGTTATTTCTCAGCCCATAAACTCAACACGGCCTCCGAAAAGAAATAAAAAAGTTATTAAGATGCAACTGGCAACTCCAACCAAACATTATTGAGTCATGAGATGCATCCCCTTTTCTGACCATGGAGATGTTAGGCAGCAGAACAGGCTCACGGGATCTTACAATTTTAAAAAGCTCTTTAATGCAAGGAATCTCTAAAGCAGCACACCCGCATCCCACCAGCTAGGTTTTGCTTTAAAGCTAGTCAAACTTTTAGTCACAATATCCATATACACACTACAACAAAAATCCTACCAGAAACCAAACTTTTACCCCAATCTCCACTTGGGTTGCCCCCACAGCCATAGCCTGAATCAGTAAAATTAGGCTCTCTGTTTTTAAAAACTAGACACGTGCAGAAGAATATCCCACACGTACTTGGGTGTCGGATGAGTGTCTTGTCATTACGTGTGTCGAAACATATACAACCTTCTTAGAGGTTCCCCTACATGCCTATGTTTAAGCATTTTTTGTCATGTATTTAGACTTCAACAACAGCGACAAAGAAAGAAATCTTCATGCAATCTGGTACAAGATACCAAGGACTGTACAATGAAACTACTTCATACCACAATTGAGTTATAAAAACCGAAACTGATTTTAACCCAGCTTCTTGCACTCCCTTTTGTGTCAACAAGGTGTGCTGGTCATATTTCAATGGAGCACCAGCAATCCAGAGTGGTAACACAAAGAAAGCCAGTTGGGACACCTCTCAGGCATGTGTTGATTGCCGGATTCATGTTTAAATGCAACAATTCCCTATTAGACCAGAGGGATCATGATCTCATGGAACTATATATACTTCACTGTCCAACCAATCCCACGGGATCTTAGAGAACAAATGGCAGGATAATTTTTTACCTAACCCCAATAAATATGTTTTATTATTGTTTATAATTGGAAGGATAACTCCAGGTTGACTTGAAAATTCCAGTCCATACCCTCATAATGCTAAAGACCAGAGATAGTGCCCTAACTCTTCTGGTGGAATCCACCTGTTGTTTCAACCAAGGTAATATTATTGTATTAACAAAAAATGCCATGGCAAAATTTACAAAGAGAGTCTTGAATCCCACAAATCAAAAGCTGATGGTGGTGGTACGTATCCTACGGTTGCATATGAATCCACTACTTGATGATGAAGTACATATCCTATGACTGCATATTTAACCCCTCTGCAAATATATTTAACACCCAAATTTGACCCACAAGAGCATTTGTTTCATTGAACAGAGAGACCTAGTAGCATCAGAACTCTTCAATATCCGTACACGATCAAGAAAGACAACCTTATTTGAAGGAATAAAACTGTTTGACTAGATTTCACTAAAAGACAACAACCAAACAAGTCTCTGCAAATCCTTTGCAGTACGGCAAACTGCAGATGATTTAGAGACAACTAAAATATACTAATACCTCACTCTGTAAGCACGTGCGTCTCTGTGGGTGTGCAGGTTTGTGTCTGAGTGTGTGTGTGTGTGTGTGTGTGTGTGTGTGTGAGAGAGAGAGAGAGGGGGTGGAAAAAACACGATCCTTCTCAGGATTGGAAAATAGCATAACGTTAACTTCAAATACAATGAGTTCACATGTCTAAAGACCCTTGCACTTGGAAAAGCTAAATGAAACTTTTACATTAAGAGATTCAAAAAAAGAAAAAAAAAATCACAGCAAGCATAGTAACTCAAAAACATCTAAAACATCTCTGAAGAGATTTAGTTTATTTACCTCTCAAGAAGCATTACTAGTTCACAGTGTGGAGTATGCGGGAAAACATCAACAGCCATTGCTTTAACTGGTCGGAAAGGCTCCGAGCTGGGCATAGATTTGGCCCTATGCCGTGCCAAGCCAGCACTGCTCATTCTCCATGCCATATTGTTCTTGTAACCTTTCTCAGTTTTATCAGCAGATGGTGTGCAGAGCTCAATCGCATTTGCCACTAAGCTTTCAGGATTACAGGAAATGTAACTGAAGAAGAAAAAACAAGAGAAAGTTATAGTTGTTGGAATAAAATATCCACAAATAAATAGAAAACAATTAACAGAGTACAAGGACTAACACGAGCCTGCCCAAACCAGGATGAGTTCTCAGAGCTTTGATTACCTGCATTATCACAAAGACAGAATCAATATAACTGTACGATTCTTACCACCCATTTCGGTAGCCTGATGCAAATTTTATACAGTATAAGCATCAAAAGAATTTTCATAACAGTATGATAATAGAGATCTGAACAATAAAATACAACATTAACAAACATGTCACTTACAGTTGGATGAAGTCCAGGACGCGGAGGATCAACAATAGCAACAACATTTTTGAATTGCTGCAATGAAGTACCATTTTCTGTGGTGCAGCTGTTCTGGGGCTGGTTGTCAAGTCCGTGGCTCCCATTTTCTAGACGGCCAGATGTACTTTTACCATTTTCGCTTTCAAGCTTAAGGCTTGCGCTATCCTCACAATCTGGTACATTATCTGAGGGGTTCTCTTCAATACTGGTAGGCTCTTCGTTGTATCCCTTGGAGGAGCAAGAAATCTCATCTTGTTTTTTAGTCAAATTTAGGTACTCCTTTAAAAGAGATCCCATTACCTTCTCAGCCTGTTACCTCGTTGACATTCAGTAAATAATAATATTTTGAGTAAAAACATCATAAACGCAATAAAATCGGAGAAACCATCTTTAAATGAGTAATCAACCGACAATCACTCATTGCAAGGCTGAAATGCGTTGTAAAGCTTCGGGCATTTGAACTCCTCAACCAAGTAAAAATGGAGAAATCTTAGACCATACCTTTGCACAGATAAATCTGCAGTTTTTTATGCCATTAATTTTGGCATTCCTGTGAGCATCCGAAACTGCAGAAGCATTCATTTCAATACCAACAACCTAAATCAATAAAAAAGCCAACAATAAAATACTTGAGATAAGAAGGGAAGGAAAAAAGAACTGCGCTACAAATATATCTTGGAAAGGCAAACTAAGGTACATAAAACTCCTGTTTAAAAAGAAAAAGCGAGCACCGCTGTTGCTCATCTACATTTTTTCTTTTTAAAATGCTAACGAAATGGTTCAGGACAAAGCATTCGGTCCCAACTTACACCTTTGAAATAAGAAAATCGACGGATCCCCGAACTAGATTGGTGAACATTACCATACCAACACGGTGAGCTAATGTCAGGCCAATTGTTCCAGTCCCGCAGCATATATCAAAAAGCAAAGTATCAGGACCTAAATCAGCCCAATCCCCAGCAAGTGAATATAGCTTCTGTGCAGCAAGAGTATTAACCTGCAGTATTTGAGAAATTTGAGAGAGAAAGAGAGAGCAAGTGAATATAGCTCTGCGCAGCAAGAGTATTAACCTGCAGTATTTGAGAAATTTGAGAGAGAGAGAGAGATGAATTTAAGGTCCTTACTTGAAAAAAGGCTGTTGGGGATATACGGAACCGAAGATTGCCGATATGATCATGAATTCCGGCTTCTACACCGTCACTGGCTGTCTCATGTCCAGGGTGACTTTCTGTGTTAGGAAGCGGAATTGAACGCAACGGGGCATCAGATGGTGCTACATTTGATATTCCCTGGTGATCCTTGTGCGAACAAACAATCAAACAGGAAATCAGGAAAAAAGAGAAGAAAAAAATGAGGCCGAAAATGAGAGAAAAAAGCTCTAAAATGGCATGATTTAATTTTCCGAAGGAAATCAAAAAACCATTTTCTCGTTAACTTAACTGTAAATCAAAAAAACCATTTTCTCGTTAACTTAACTGCAAGGCAAAAAATGTGGTCAAAATATAAGAGTAAGGGACACAAGCAGGAGTCAGGTTTCATCTATCTACTACTGCTACTATCCCTCTCTGCGATAACTCGTCTCCCGAAGGAAGATTGTTGAAAATGCCTTTGCTTTCAGTGATGCTGCTTTCTTCACCGCTGTTCCGGTATAAGCTGATTTTCTCACAACGGAAAAGACTTGGTCACTATTAGAACACAAGCCAAGGAACTCAAAAGCACAACACAAGCATCCTAGATCAAGGGCAACCAACATAGGTAAGCCTGCGTCTAACTTTAGTTTTGTCTCAGTCGACTTTTCCCGATCGTACCATTCGAAGAAGGGATATGTATTGAGGGTGATCTTCAGTAGGAGTGTTTTAAGAACCAACACCCCCTACAATTAAACAGTCAGTTTTGCAAATATAACTCCAGGAGGCTACCACGAAGCATCTGTCGAGCAAGTAATCCTAACCAAAGAACTATGAACAGACTCCCATTTTCAACCCATCCTATGCATAATCTATGACACTTTGTAAACAACGTTTCATCTTAGAAAATACAGGAAATCAATCAAGGAATACAAATATTTTGTTGTGCACCCAAGTCCTAGAATGGGAATCAGATTAATCAGACCCCTAGACCATACTTGTATTCAACAACCTTACCTAAGTCCATGTTACATAGATTTATTTGTTTCCCAGATATTCCTTTCTTTTTCTTCAGAATAAATTCTACCAATGGTTTATTTGATACAATTGTTGCTGATCAATTATTGCCCTCAGCTCCTTGCATATTAAGTTATTAACCAATGAGTCTGTGTAAGCCTTGTTTATATGGTAATGGCAGCAAGAGAAAGATCAAACTAACAGCATGCAAGCCGAGATATCTTATGCATAAAATCAGTTCTTAGAGAGCCACATAAGCTAGTCAGACATGTATCTATAAGCAATGGAGAAATTAATATATATGACCCAATAAAGTCCTCACGTACTTAGAGCTAGTACCTGAACTATCAATACCGTCAGAGGTAAAGCAGAATCAGCAGAAGCTCCCACGGCAAATGCCTGAGCCATTTTCTCAAATTCACTGTTTACTAATGCATCATCAAAGCCCGCTGTGCTAACCTAAGTACCAAGAATAAGAAACTAAATTTTGAAAATGAATACAAAACTTTTCGGAAAAGTTCCGGTAAAGTTTAAATGCATGACAGAATGGTCAAACACTCGATCAAGTTTTATGACTTTTATCTCCCATAACGAAAAACTGCGGGAATACTTCAGGACTGAAAATTTGATTAAACAGCCTATGAGAGGTAGAAGACCACAAGCAAGGAAGGAATAAACTCTAAAGAGTAGGTTAAAGAGATCTAAACCTGAACAATGAGCATAACCTCTGAAATATTGACCTCACAATTTCCAACCTCAGCAAACTTGCCTGAATTCCCTCCTTCCCGAACCTAACGACAGATTTCACAATATAGAACCAAAACTAAGAGATGGAACAACTGTTTTTATATCTCATCAACAAATCAGATGAAATAAACTCAAAAGCAAGAACTACCAACTCTATGAACTGCATTGGAACAGCCATACCAGCAGACAATAGATTTTCTACTACACATAGCTGGTCAACGAAACTTACCGTTAACTGGCGCCAGAATCCAGTATTGTTCAATTTGTTCCAAATAGGCATGTCTGAATGCTGTAGAAACTCTTGAAAAATTGCTGCATACTTACAAGCAACCCTAGAAACATTTGGGCAGTCCTTAGGTTCTTCAACGGCTGTCACACCTTCCCTGAAATGAATGATTCTTCTTTGTAAAGGAAAAATAAATTAAAGGAAGTGAATCTTTACGAGATAAATTCAATGAATACCTGAAGTTTCCGAGCGTGAAGCCCACAGTTGGTTTGCCCAGTAGAGAATTTCCAACTGTGAATTCACACTTGTTACGATATCCATTTACAACCGGTGATTCAATTATACCCTCTAGTTTGCATGGAAGACCGCCTGCAGGGTTTAAAATGGAAAGGGACAGCCACATGAGTTCTAATGCTCTCATTCTGCTTAAAGATACAATCAATGGGATAGGATCTGATCGATGAAAAAATTGAAGAGGACATTTTGCATCTCTTATAAACCTGTAGTTGAGCATTTCCTATAATATAAGCTAAACCCCCTCCATTACTCCATCTATCCCACTCTACGCTTATTACTTGACTTGCACAAAGTTTAAGATGCCTTCGATACTAAATTTCTTAAAGTGGACCTCCATTTTGTTTGGATGAATTTTGGGGGGATTATTGTTGTACCTAAATACAGTTAAAAGAGCGACAGTGATAGTTAAAGCTTTTAACTTGTCAAATAAAGACACGTGAAATGGGACTTCAAGAAAAGAAAAAGAAAACTGGCTCTGACGGGAGTATATACAAAGCTACAAAATATGCAATATGATCTTTTTCTAAGTGGATATCCAGAATAAGAACTGTACCTATTTCCCTAGATTTACGGATCCACTCAGGAAGCAAAACACCATTTCGACAAGCTTTACGTATATTCTTAGTCTGCACGGAGCCAGAGAGAAAAAAGAGAATGATGTAAAGGTTCATCGGTGAAACATGGACAATAAATCACCGTAAAACAATATTCTATTAAGTATTAGATTTTGTGACGCATATTTTGAGAGAAGGCAATATCTAACGGCATCGATACATATATTACGACATTAAAAAAACGAAAAAAAAGCAATGATAGCAATTCTAACAAGTTTTTTGAGAGTTTGCATGAGATTGCTCTTCTTGTGCTCCAGTTGATCAGCGTAAGGCATATAAGCAAGCGGAGTTACAGCATCACAGGCACTTCTCGCCTTTGAATTAGAGTAATCAGATTTGAAGTCATCGTCAATAGCATCACCATCCGTGCATCCATTGGAAGATACAAGTACCTCATCATCCTCACCATCTGATGCTGCTTCTACGTTTTGTTGGGAGCTTCCAGGGGTAGGCATTGCCAATTTAGTGTTCATCTCAAATGATCGGGGAACAACATCTGCAACCTTTAAAATCTTGCTGCCAACAGATGTTCCATCGAGCTCCTGTGAGAATGGGATTGTAAGAAACCTAACTGAACATGCAAGTTTCTGGGTAAAAGAATAGTTATAAGTAGAGCGCAAGATACCTCCATAGCTCTTTTCACTTCTTCCACGCTTTCAAAATTCACGAAACCTACCATCATGCCTTTCTTTTTCTTGGCTGATTTATAGACTATTCCCTGGTAATGAAACAATTTCATCAATTCACAGACAAAAAGTCACCTTCAAGTCTCGGCTTTAGACAAATTTCCTTCTTTGGCAACATAGTTGCGTGTATGTTCTTATGTTACTAACCCTTGTAACAGTTTAGCAGATAACTAAAGTCATACATATCAAAGTTCTGACTAACTAATTAATTTAGTGAAATTAGTTAGAGAAATGTAGTCATTCTGCAAGAAACGCAGACAATCCACATATACAACAGTCCAAAATCATACTTTCTTCAGTCCCTTAATTTTTCTCACTAACCAACCCACCAATTCACAGAACAACCACGATTAAAAGAAAAAGAAAAAAAAATCCACTTCACCTGCTCGTCGAGAAAAGTCCTCAACTTGTCGGAAGTCCACTTCATTGGGAGATTCACAAAGCACTTCGACAAAGCGGCGTCCAGGACGTCGCCGTCGAGAGCGTCTGTCATCATAACATCCCCTCCTCCACCATCCACTCCCTTCGATTCCTCTCCATTCTCTGACTTCAAAATCTTCATGGCCCGCTCAGAACTCGGGTCCCACGAGTCATCGGGTCGAGGACGGAGCTCCGCCTCGCCGTGGGCGTACCGGCATCCGTCCCCGTGCCTACACGACCCGTCAAAGCGCCGAAAGTAAGAGCATAGGGTCGTCTTCCACATAGGATGATCTTCGGAATACGTGTTTGTCGGGTCCACTCTCTTTCGCTTCTCATCTGGTTCGACGGCGTCCGTTGATTGGGCATTGGACGGCTCTGATTCTTCCGGAGGCGGTTGAAGTGGTGATACAGAGGAATTGTGGTCGGTGATGGGATAGGAGTGCTCGAAGGAAGGGTTTAGGGTTTCTGAGGTAGGAGTTTGGTTATCTGAAGATGCCGCCATTGATAGAAGTCAGTTCTGTTCTGTTTCGTTTGTTTTTGTGTTTCTGTTTGTGTTTTTGTTTTACTAGGTTTTCGTTACAGTCTGTTTGGAACGGGGGAAAGAAGTAGAAAAGAAAAATGTGGTGAAAAAAAAGCAGAAATTTTTTAAAGGAAAAAAAAAAGTAAAAAAAAAAAAAGGTTATTCAACTAATGGTATATAAGTTTTGTTTAATAACTCAATTTAATATTTAAAATTAAATAAATTAAGTAAAAATAGAATAAATTAGTTTGATCATTAAAATAGGAAATATTTAAAATATTATAAAATTATTACAAATAAAGAGTAAAAAAATAAACAGATTCCTACTTATTACTTATTGCTTAAGTGTTGTTATTTTGTCCAACTCTAGTATTTTTTATTGATATCTAATCGTCACAAAAGCTTCTAATTTTTTCTCGCCTCTCTCTTTTGAGTATCGGCTAACAGCAGTCAGGGCCGGTCCTGGGCTCCGTAAGCCCACGGGTTCGAACAACCCCACGGGCGGAATATTGTTTTTATAAATATAGAAAAAATAATATAAATGTATCAAAAAAATTATTATTAATACTAAATAGGGAACCAAACTGAGGTCAGACTTAAATAACTTGAATGTCAAGGCCGGCACTAACAGCAGCACTCACACACAGCGATAAACCCACATAACAGTCTCTTCTCTCGGATTTCTCTTAGACTGAATGCTATAATCCTTTAATAAATATCTACCAAACATCTAGTGCACATAAATTTAGTGTAATTTAATTTCTCTTTTTGATTGAATGAATTTAGTGCACAAAAGTTTTAGTACAGTAAATATAAACTTGTAAGTAATATGATCGACGATCATGTTGACCCAATTATTTTATGTGTTTGGTTTGATAAAATTTTTCAAAATTTATAAATAATGGACTAAATTTTTTAAAAAATTAAAAAATAAAAAAATCAGTTCTTTTTGTGCGTATTTGTTGTCTTTAGTGACTTTTTTAAATTTTTTGAACATAATTTTATATTTTTTAAATTAGTCTAATTGGGACGGACCAATAACACACCAAAAATTAAGATCATAACAATAAATACGAAAAAAATTAAATAGAGACGAAAAATAAGTAATAAGTGAGATATTATAAGGAAATTGAACTATTAGTAGGATAATTTTGAAGCAGGTGGAGGATCGACCCAAACTAACCAACATTTAATAGTCAATTTACATTATCAAATTGTAACGCAATTGAATGATGTAAACTATTCTTGAGTGTTAAAAATATAATTTTTGCTACTTCAATAATTGACAAAGTTTCAGTAATAATAGTAATTAGTATTATTGTTGAGTGTTTTTCTAATATTTTATGTATGTTATTATAAATTTAATAGTTGTATGTTTGTCTATATAATTAATTATAATTTACTAGTCCAAATGAATATTTGAAGGATAATGTTGAAAAATTAATGAATTTTATATTTCAGTTCACTACACATATCAAACAGTTTATTTAATTCAGTATTTAAAATTCAGTGCATATCAAACAGTTTTCTAACTTAAAATATTCAATTTTCAATTTTCAGTTTTTAGTTTTCAGTGAACAACTTATTTAATGAATATTCCATGTAAAACTAAATTACGAGCAGAAGTTCTTTTGGCACATAAGTACCAAAAATATCTTTCTAGTAAATTCGCGCTACGTTATCTGTTCGTCAGATATAAAAGCGATAATTTTATTAGATAAAGTTATATGTTAGTGTTTGCTAGTTAACATTATATGTCGCTTTTAACAGGTATCTTAACAAATAATTTTATCTGTTTTATTAGATTACTATATTTGTTAGTATTTACCAATTAATATTTCTATCGATGTAAACAAATACCTTAACAAACAACATTATCTGTTAGTTTTCGAAGTAATATTATTATCAAATAAAATTATATGTTTTATGTTTTCTAAAATGACTAATAGATATATCAAACTAATATATAATGTTATTTAACTCGACCATTAAGAAACTAATTTTATTTTTTAGTTTTGAAATGATAATTTTATTAGATAAACTTACCTGTCTGTTAATTTTTCAAGTAATAATGTTATCAGAAAATAAAGTTATTTATCTGTTAATTTTTGAAATAATAATGTTATCATATAAAATTATCTATTCACGTTCAGGAGCAAATATGTCTATAAAAGGACCTAAGGGGTTAAAATTTCTCAAATAATGGACCATGACTCATAAATTAAATCAACATATCCTTAATGGACCAAATGAGCCCAGATTTGTCCTTTCAGTTGATATTAACAAGTCCTTACTAAGGCAAGAAAGAGACATTTTACCGTTTACTCGAGTCGTGAATACCTACTTCACTCTATATAGAACCGACCGAATACATGGCTTCGTTGAGTCCAGTACCAATGATCATTAGCTGCTTTTCATTTACCGGCTCAAGGTCACCCAAGACAAGACTACCACTCTCTCAAAATCGGAGCGGTTGACGCAGACACACCCTGAAGTCACATCCAACCGAATACATCTATCCCCTAGTTTGAGCCATTAATCAAACGGGATGATACCTGGTGGAATTCAAACCCACATGGAACACAAATCTGGAACGACGCCCAAAATATAACACTAGACACAACAGCTAACAAACTTAGCACGACAACTAACAAACTTGGCACAACGACCACTACTTATCCACTTTTTCTTTAATAAACCAACTTATTCTCTACATGTACCACTACTTATAATGATCACTGACCGGCCGGCAAAAGTGCGTCGTTAGGGCGCCGGCCAAGGTCAAGGTTTAATATTTCAAATAGGATTTCCCTCAAGAATTTCGGAAAGTCCGGAGTATCGATCCACGGGGAAAAGTAGTTAGTTTCAAAGACTTCGCAAATTTGGTTTTTTCGACGTTTCGGACGTCAACCTCAAAGTTTGTTTGATGGTGTTTTAATCCTAACTTGACTAAGTGAGGGAATACTCAAGACTAAAAATAGGTTTAGTCTTCGGAATCCATTCACCGCGAACTTTCACTAGTTAATGTCTCCTTTGATAACTC
>JABCMJ010022770.1:0-13274 GCA_014822125.1 Arbutus unedo | reverse complement strand
AGTAAAAGGCGGAGGGAAGTGGTCTATCCTTGCATACCAACTACAAGCTTGTTGATACTTGCTCATAACTTTCCGTATTCTGCTCCCTCGATGGTGCTCTTGAATGGAAAAAATCACAACAAAGTGGCATCCCGTCTCACCAAGGGGAGTGTCTTTTGATTCCTCGGGAAAAAGTTGGGGTGCTAAGGGTGGAGATTGGACACTTGCCAAAAATAATGGTGGTTTATCTGGAGGTAACTTTTCAATTGTGGGTTCCAATTTTCGTGCCCATAATTTTTTCTTTTGCGAGGACTAAGTCCAAGTCCTCTACCTTAGTTGAGTCAAAAAATGTGGCCTCTTCAGCAATGAGACCAATTTCAAGAGGATCAAGGACTAAAGAAAGTACACTCGACGTACTAGTTATTAATTTGTTAGAAGGTAGCGTTTTAATAGTGGGTTTCCACCTTTTCGTGTCCATGACATTTTCTATCTCGAGGAGTGAGCACATATTTTCCACCTCAAGTAAGTCAAGAAAAACAATCTTTTTAGTAGTGAGGCAATTCTCCGAAGGGTCGGAGAATACATGAGAGTCCCCCTGTGCTTGGTCTAAGGCATCACTGTGATCCATATCACGAAACTCATTATCATCATCCTTGATTTGACTTGCAACATTGAGCATAACGCTCAACTCAATCATTTGGGAATGAAAGTCTTGCGTGTTCCGCTCAATAATTTTGGATTGCCCCTGTATGATTATCAACATGTCCTTTAAACTCGGCTTATGAGCCAGTTGGTATGTCTCAAAAATCACAAAAGGTTCATGAGAAGCATATTGTTGCCAATTATTAGGCGGGTACCATAGTGGGTCCTACTCTTCAGAGTATGAACTATAAGTTTGGAAATTAGATGGGTATAAATAGTCCCTCATAGTCCTTGGAGTTAGAGCATTATTGGCTTCCAATAGGACAGAAATCGCATTGTTGGGGAGGTTTTCAGTTCGAATAAGACAATTGGTGTGGTTTCAAGTGTAAACACTCATGCAAAAAAATCCTCTCCCTAACAAAAATAGATAACAACAAAAGAAAAAAAATAAAAAAATAAACAGCTACAAATTCACGTACCTTTCCTTAATTGTTCCCCAGCAACGGCACCAAAAATATGATCAACCGGCAAAAGTGTTGCTGATGCGCCGGTCAAATCAATATTTAATTATGAAACTAATCATTGCCTCAAAAGTATGAAAAATCAGTACAATAGGCAAGACAGAGTATCGATCCACGATAAACAATTGGAAGGTTATCAGCAGAATTTTAAGCCTCTTAGGTCCTTAAATAAGAAAAATCTATGAGAAAATTTAGGAAAATGATTCCTAATTCTAAAAAAAACTAACTAAAAATAGAATAAATAAAAAGAAAAGGAGAAATTTATCTAATTTTAATAGGAAACCACTTTAAAATATTAAATAAAATAAGAGAAGATAAGAAAATTAATTGTGCTTCTCGCGCAATCCTGACGAGATGGAGTCAGGTTTTGACCCTGATCGATCAGATTTGCTCACTGAAATTTTCATGCCTTTTTGTCCAAAATTTGACTTGTTAGCCTGACCTGATGAACATGTCCGGTTTCCTTCCTTCAGCATGTGACTGGATGATTCTAGTCAGGTTTTCTCTGATTTGATGGCTTGCCCTGATTAACAAGTCAGGGTCATGCTTTCATGAAATTTTTTTATTTTCTTGATTTTTCAACTTTCTTTGGATCTTTCTCGAACTTTGCATCACCCTCGACCTCGGCACTTTCTCCAGTAGCACTTTTATCTTTTCTCGGGTGTCAAGACCTTCTCCGGGTATTCGGATATCATTATTTTATCATCAAACACCTTATTTATCATAGAAAACCTACAATTGAACAAAAACTACTAACCGTGCATTATTTGATAAAAATGACGATTAAGTACCACATGTATGCCTAATGAGGACACATTGAGCCATTTTGCAAAACATATTACGGTCTCAACGGCAGGACGAAGCAGAGATTGACTGCCTTTCGATTGACCGCCTTGCCCATATCTTCGCTCTCATCACTTGCTTCAAAGATTTGGCCCAATAAGTCTTTTGTTTTCCTTTCGATCACTTGCCAATTCTTTATTAAGGTGAGCTAATTTACTGTTGTTTTCCCACACACACAAATCATAAACACAGAGTAATTGGTTATATTATGCGCTTATGTCACAACAACATAAACATATAGGCCGAGCGGTGTATGCAAGAAATGGGAAAATACTGTGAAGCAATCAGTGCCTCCGCGAGTGAGACTGGGCTTTGTTAGTTGGAAAATGGACAATGAGGGTGGTGGTGGTAGTGGGTGAGGAGGGAGAGGGTGGACAAGAGGTGGCGGGCGAGGAGGAGGGATTTTTGAGGGAGGGTGAAGGAGTGGAGGTGGTGGAAGGTGAGAGAAAAGAGGGTTGGAGAGAAGAGGAGGGTGGAGAGGCAGCGGTGGTGGTAGAGGGTGGAGATAGAATGGGTGACGTGTGAGAGTTACGAAGAGAGAGAGAGGGGGGGGGGTATGGAAAATAGCCAAAGGACAAACAGTAGGGACCAAAATGAGAGAGAGAGAGAGAGAGAGAGAGTGCAGAATATAGTTAGAAAAATTAAATTACCAAAATACCCTTAAAATAAGTCAATATTTGACTTTTTCATTTAAAAACTAAACGGTCGTTAATGATTGGACTTAATTGGAGAAAAAAATAAAATTAAAAGTCAAAATCGAGCCATTTTGAATGGTAGGAACCAACGTGAGACTAAATTCAAACTTGGAGGACCACTAGAGTAATTTATCCAATGTTATATAAGTATAAAAAATCTTTATAAAAACTAATATATGTAGCATATAATATAAATACATACCATACTCATACAAATTCATGCATATGTGTACACATGCATACTAAAATTTCTACGTGGAGTAAATAATAAAATCGCTCAAACTATTTATTTAAAATCTTGGGACATTACATATATATGTATAGGACACACACACACACACACACAGATATAAAGACATGGTTATGTGATATATGTAGTACACGTGCATATGTATATAAGTATGGGAAAAATATGTAAGTAAGAGATGAGATACGATTAATGGGATAGGTGAAGGAGATGAAAGAAGGGATTGAAATTTGTTTAAGGGAGAGTGGTTGATGGGATGTAGTTAGGATTTTTGAAAAAGAAAATAGAAGAAGGGTTGATGGGATGAGGTTAGAATTTTTGGAGAATAAAAGAAGAAAATGTTTGATGGAATGTGGTTAGGAGTTTTGGGAAAGAAAGAAGAGAACAAATTGTGAAGATTTAGGGAAGGAGGGAGGAGTATTTATAGGAGAAATAAGAAGTTTGATCAAAGAGTTAAGAGAAAATTAAAGAAAATAAATGGTGGATGGAGGTGAAGTGAGGAAGAAATAAAGTAGGTGATGAAATAAAAAAGTGATGAGATGTAAAAGTAATAGAAGTGATATGTATTTAATGGAGTATATATATTATATATGATGTGTATATATTTTGTATATATGCATGTGTATGAAAGTATACGATATGCGTATAAACATAAATTTAAATACACGAAATAAGTTTTAAATACTTGATTGAAAATTTAATACATGAAATTTTAAACTAATTACTTGGATTTTTATTTATTAACGAATTTAAAAATATAGGTTCTTATAAAAAAAAAATATTTCGTCACCAAATGACATATTTAAAGATGAAAAATATAATTTTGCCACTAACGGAGTACATTTAGCAAGGAAAATAAGTTCCTCGCAATTGTGTACAAAAAAGCGACAATTTCTTTTTTTCGTCGCCATATATAACCGTTTGGTGACAAAATTTAATTTCATCTTTTAATTTCATCGCCATAAATGATTTTTATTGTGGTGAACATCAGAGGGGCTCGCTTGAGCAGCCTATTGAATTTCAAGTTTTGGATTCCGGTTCTTTGAGCAAAATTTACCAATATCAAAGGGACTCGCTCAAGTAGCCCTTCATATTCTCAGAATCTGAAAAATTCCAGATCTAAAAGACGGAACTCAAACAGAAACTAAACATGTGATTTTAGCCCTAAAATCATGTGAAATGTAATAAAATTTACATCTAAAAAGGTTGGTAGATAAACATTTCTACCTTTAATCAAAGGAATATAGTGAAAAACCACAAGGAACTGTTGAAAACGAGTTGGGCAGAGCTTCAACCCATAAGAACACTCAAGAACCTCTCAATTTCTCACAAATTCTTTCTAATTTCAAGCACTTGTATTGCATAAATGAAAAACGAATTACAACCTATTTTTTATAATGTAAAAATCTCATAATGCATGCTTAAAAGCCTACAATTTTCTACGGATTCTCCTATAATGAACACCATTAAACCCTAATATAATATTTGAAGAGACTGCTCGAACGGCCTATTGTCTCCAGCGAGTTTCAAAAATAAAAAGCCCGAATTTAAAGATTAAAATAAACAATTCAATGCATAAGTTGAATTTTCATTATTTTAAAATTAGTTTAAATTTTTCCAAGTTATTACATTTTTTCTCTGAACTGGAAGGTTACTATTGACAGGATTGATCACTTTAAAACTATGAAGGTTCATTTAGATTAAGATGGCAATTCAATTATGACTCCGTGAAAAATATAAGATCTAATCCCGAACTAGTATAATCAATAAAAATCTTTCGTGATATTCACCACTGTATTTAGATGGTTAGATCTTGTGTTGCTCAAATCTTATTTGCTCTTTTAAATTCATGAAAGTACTCTCCTCGAGGAGATTTATGGAAAACTAAACGTATTCATAATGTAAGACAACTAGCATACAACTACCAACGAAATTAAAGTCACGAAAGGAGAAAGGAGAAATGCGTGAATAACCCATTAATCAATTAAATGAGAAATGCGAAGAAATATCAAATTCAGACCTCTTGGCGTATTAATTACTTATGTACCGACAAAATTATTAGCATATTACATTTATAGGATCGGAATTTAACTATTATGCAAACAAATAGCAATATTAATTTAAAGATGATAAGATCCATATTCAAAAAATATAGTTTTCTTTACACTTTTCTATATTTGGGTAATTCGTTTTGCTAATTTTATTTTAAGAAGTGCTACGGTCTCAGAAAAATTTTCCCGAAAATATTCTCGAATTCAAAAGTTTCTCCGAAAAGTTTTCTTTACACCATTCATTTTGACTTATGGGAAATTTTTTTTTTGACACTTTTATGGACCAAAGACTTTCTTTTTTTTTTTTTTTAATTTATGACAAATAAGTAGGAACTGTAGGAGGTTGAATCACCAGGATCCAACTCAAGGCTATTGGAAACCATTGTGGCTAGGGAGCTATATCCCATCTTAGACCTATGAGCTAGACACCTCACAAAAAATATAATAGATCTACCAAAGAGTAACCGAGATGTCCTCTGTTAAAAAATTATGTGTACTTTTTGTATTATTATGACATAAACAACGAAATTAAAGATAACAAAATCATAAAATGATAAAACTTAAAAATCGCATAGAAATGATCAAGTCTAGTATTAGACACTATCTCCTTAAAACAAAGTTCGCTCTCGCTACGATGCTTACGATTTGAACAGACACTTGTCTCCCAGAATAAAATGATCGAATCCCACCGAAGTAGCACTCTAATCGGTGGGCCTAGCAAACCAGATAATATTATTGGACTCTCTCATATAATGACTCAATACTCAAAATAATAAATAGAAAATCAATACAAAATCCACTGAGTTGTGTCTCCAAAAACGCATACTCTAAATGGTGGAAAACATACTTATATATAATAACATTGATGACTTTTTTGAATAGTCGCGAATGAAAGTGACATAACTATTCATCCAAATAGATGTCAAAGACTAGACACTTAAATAAATGACATGATTATTCATCCAAATAAATGTCAATGACTAAACACAACTTTACACTAACAAATAACACATTAAAATCATATAAAATTCAATAGAAATAAATTCTACTTGAATTTCTTCAACCAATATTAATTGGAGTCAATTTTTCATTCACTCCTTAATGATTTTGAACAAACTAAATATATGTTCTAAAACCATTTTTTCCAACATCCTCCTAAAGGACAAAATAGTTAGGAGCAAATAATCTATTAACCGCATCCTAAATAAATTCAATCAACTCGTCTATTGACTAAAATTAAGCTCTTTGAGTAATGAAAAACTTCAGCTTCAAAATCTAATTGGCCTATTGCATAACTGATTGTACTATTTTTTGTCATAAGTATTGAGGTTGTGTGACACCATTCGTTGATTCTGGCGATATTTCTCCGAAATCCCAATAGGTTATTTTTGCCAAAATGCCAAACTAATCAATATAATGAAGAAAGTAAAATGAAATTTCAACTGAAACATAAAAAATGAAGTTTACAAAAAAAATTATCATAGAAATCCAAATAGGTTTCACAGAGAGTAGACTTTTCTATGTAACAAAAACACAGCCCACAGAAGAAACCAAACTAATCACAATCTCCAACCTTTCACTAACTTTACCGTCAATACAGAAAGAATGCGTAAGGGACCGGAATGTTTTTTTGTTTTTATTATATAATTGGAATGTCGTTAATAACTTCGTATTGAAAGGTATTATATGAATTGGATGATTGAATATGGGTGAGGTGAAGTGAGAAGTGAAGGGGGGAGGGGTGAAAAATCATCGGGTCAGGCCTTAGAACCATTGGGTCGGGTTTAGAAATCATCAGGTCAGGTTTGGAAAATCATCTAGTCGGATTTTGAAATTTTGAGTCAGAAGCCGGTCAAATTTTGGGCCATTTAGTCAGGTGTTCCGGTCATATTTGAAATTTAGCCTGAAATTTTGAAAATTTCAAGTCAGTGGAAAAATCTGACCAGCCAGATCTGGACGCACGTTTTTAAAAGAGAAAAATAGATTTTTTTTTAGAGAATAGATCTAACTTTTTCAAAAGGGCTTCTCTCTCTCTCTCTCTCTCTCTCTCTCTCTCTCTACGGATCTTTCTCCCCATCAAATCACAACTTCAAACATTTGATTCAACTTCAAATCTATTAAATTTCTTCAAGATCTATAACTAATATCTCTATATTAGTGGATATCTCAAGTTTGAAGACACTTATTTCACTTGGAAGAGTTTCTTTGGAGTTTCTTACTACCATTGGAGCTCAAGTTCTTAAAGCTCAAGTTTTGGAGCAAATCACTTGAGATAAGAATGTTTTCTCCTTGATCTATGGGTACTTGACTTATTTTGACCCATCTTCTTTCATTTTTGTTGTCGTTCGGAGTTTGAGCACTATTTTTCATATTGTGACTTTTCCTTGGAGTTATTGTTCGAATATTAGATTTCAGTAACTATTCACTATGTTTTTCCTTCTTTGTGTGATTTAGTCCTTTTCTTAAGGTTGGGTTTACCTATATGTTTAGTGAACATTATGTTGTGGATTTAAGGCCGAGGTGGGATTAAGATTCATGGTGCGATAAGTGAAGCTACGTCTTGTGAAATACGCGGGTTTGTAGATAGTGAATGTTGGTTGTAAAGTTAAGAAATTATGACTTGTGAAATATACACTTCGGAATTATGAATTTATATGCATTTTACACAATCAATTATGATCTAACCTCCGTGAGGAGAGGTGCCAGTGGTGAATAAATTCTGGTCTAGCCTCCGTGAGGAAATGCGCTAGTGGTAAATAAATTATAGTCTAGCCCCCATGAGGAGATGCGCTAGTGGTGAATAAACGATGGTCTAGCCTCCGCGATGAGCTGCGCTAGTGGTGAATGAATTGTGGTCTAGCCTCTATAAGGAAATGTGCTAGTCACCTATGAACAAATGCTAGTCTCCTTGAGAGAGTGATACTAGTTATGAAAGTAGGCTAGCTTCCCGAGGGAATCGTGCTAGTAAAAATGATACACCTTGTTTGGCCACCTTTGGGTGTAGTGCTGGCGTAGGTGACATGAACGGAATGGAATGTATGAAAATTATTCTGGCATCCTTGGGAAATGATGCTAGTAGATGAAATAACTTGTTTAGCCACTATGAGTGATGATGGATATGAGACGTGATATGTGGACCAATGGTGGATCATGAGAACTGTTGATTTATGTTAATCTTTTCACATGATAATTGGCATTAACAAAAGTTATATATGGTATTATGATCGACGAAAATGATCGTGAGAGACATTGAAATGCATTAGTATTTAAATGACGTAGAGTGATGGGTAAATGATACATTGGTGGAGGGTTATTCACATGTCTCCATTGTTTATTTCTCATACACACCATAAGTGTTTGTTGCCTTGTGACTAAATTGTGAAGAATTGTATGATGCAACATGAGGGAACAGAGATTGCCATTTTGATACGTTGTTGAATGAAAATGACAAATGTAAATTGTGAGAGTTATGAAAATGATGGATTGCACATAATGAGAGTCATGGAACCTATGTTCTATGATGTTCAAATAATGTTTGGAAATAGTTATGTGACACATGACATGTGTGGACACCGATGCGATATGAGATGATCCTTATGAGGCACGTGATATGCGTGAATATTGAACTAAGCTCCTTTGGGTATACTAAAAGTGTGTGAACTAGACCCCTCTAAGGAGTGCTAGGAATGGAACGTAAAAATGTATTGGGTTCCTCAGGGTATGCTAGGAGGGTACTAGGTCCCTTCATGTGAGTATTAGGAGTGACGTGAATTGATCCCATTAGAGAGAAAGTCAGGTACAACAACTTGATACTTAATGATAATATCTTAATGACGCACGTGAGTCATAGTATGAATTAAATAAAATGAGAAATTATGAATGATATTGATAGCCTCCTATAGAGCGTGCTAGGAAATGAGATAGTGTACCGTCTCCTCCAGGAGAGTGTCAGGAATGACGATGTTATGATTAACTACCATCGGGTGAGGTGATAGTGATTATGAATAAATCACGATGAAAAAAACAAAATGACTTGTGTGAGTTGGGTATCGATCAAATGGTTCGTTAGATATAAATTCAATGTCATAGATTGCTAAAAATTTGGACAAATTATGAGAGTTTTTGTTAACTTTATTAAATTGAGATATGATTATTTGATACTTGATGAAGGACGTGAGTATACTTATAAGACGTGAAACGTGAAGGATAACTATATGTGCGTACGTAAGGATATGAGGGTTGGATTGACAGTAGAGAAACATGGGTTATGTTATGGCTAATGTACTGGTACAATGTAACGGTTAATGAAAAATAACCCGGTATCGTGAAACGGTTAATAAAGAAGCATTGGTATTGAGATATGTTTGACGGAATTAACGGAACGGTGTTGTAAGATGGTTGAATGTGTCGTTTATGCCTATCTTGTGATTCCTAAAAGCTCATACTTATTTATTATTTATTGATCATATTATACGTCATTTCAAATTATAGCCACATGAAATTAGTATAAACATTCCTACTGGGCTATGTAGCTCACCATATTATTTTACAGGTGGTGTTCCAGACGCTTTGCGTGAAGCTCGAGTAATGCATGATAGGATGTATGTTTCGAAGATTTGATAGAAAATATTCAACATCTTGAAAATGACTTTTGAAAAATGTAAACTAACTTATTCTCGAATTATTTCTTGTGTTTGATAAGAAAAGTGAATGTTTAATTTTGATAATTTATTTTGATATATGTAACGGACTGAGTATTTGCCCACATTGATATAAGTACTTTTGATGGTATCATGTACAACGAAACAATTTGGAATATTGGGTTGCTTATTGAGCGTCGTGAGATTTTATTTATGATAAACGGTTGTAATAATATGTTAAAAAACAAGGGCGTGACAGAATGTGAGAGAGAGAGAGAGAGAGAATATAAGTTACCTTCAACAGGTGATAAAAGTTTCTTAAAGACACTAAATCAAATTATCTGTGGGAGGTGAGATTAAATTCTTTAGACAAAACTAAAAACGTAAAAATATTAAAATATAAACATAGCGAAACAAATAAGCGCGCGTCTTTCATTCGATTTTGCTTTGTAATATATGTATTTTTTTGCTTTCTAAATCTACAAATAATAGTGAATTTATAAACTCTCTAGATACACAAATACTTTTTCCAGCCGATTTACCCGTGCATTGCGTGGACTCTTGTTTCATCTGCGTAGGCATGGCTTTGCAGATTTTAGAGCATAAATTTTTCTGGTTGATTTTCTCTTACACGGTTTTTTAAATAACATGAAATTCTTTTCAAAGCAAGAATATAAACGAAATGTTTTTAGAATAATATGTTTTCGAAAACGTCTCCAAAATGAAAAAGGAAATCCTCTTTCTAACTGAATTTGAATTATCTTCCTAATTATTAGCAAACTGTTCCTAATTAAAATATAACAAATTAATTCCCATAGGAAATATGCTCTTCCTAATTATATGCCTAATTAGGAAGACTGCAGATGTGGATTGTTTTCACAATTTAACATAAATTTATTAGAATCTTGTCCAGTTTAATCCTCCATCTATAAATTAACATAAATTAGTGATGGTAATTAGAATCTTGCCCAATTTTCTTCCTAATGTGAATTTTTTATCCTCTATCCACTGATATTATTACACAATTATTGTGATATATTAGGGTTTAACAATGTTGTATCTCCATATGTCATTTAGGGGAATACAGTTGAATATCAATCTTTACGTTTATCCACATGAACCCCTGTTTTTCTTACACTTGTTCTTGTGATATATACCTATGACTGATTGTTAACGTGATATCTAGAATACATACATATGACTGATGCTTAACGTGATGCTTCGGGACTGATTAGTTCCTTTCCATCAAGCCGTCATTTTATCGAACATGTGGAATGCATCTTCGTGGAACTGCGAAAAACATAATACTGCTTGGTGAAACAATGAAATCACCGATTGAGAACGATGATTAACTCAATTCAATTCAAATAATGGGTTCACCAAGGAGAAATATCGGACAGTAAGATGTGGTTTACATATTAAGATGGGTTCATACAGAGGTTCTAGGATAATACCTTGTTTACATCCTTCCAATAACCTCTTTCACCTCATTCCTCCACCACCACCACGCACACACCTTCAACATACCACACCGCCGTGACGTAGACGGAAACAGAACCTGATCCATGCACGTTAAACCCTAGATCGAACAACCCAAGTTGTGAGTGTCGGCTCGGGTAACCAGCAGCGGCGAGTCAACCAGCTGGTGGAGGCGCAGAGGACTCGGGAGAAGGACTGGACAGTGGATCAGAGGCGGTGGAAGAAGTCGCAGGTGGATTTGGGGTGGGGTTGAGGAAGATAAAGGGCGATTCTTGCCTTTCCATTAATTGTTCCCAGCTCTGTATGTGCCTTTCCATTTTTACAGAGTTTCGCTGGAACGTGGCAATGGTTTGAAGACGGGATCCCTTGGATTTTCTGGATTTTCCAGAGAGAGGTGTTCCAAATTTTGGGGAGTGCGATGGGAAGGAGGAGAAAAAAAAGAAGCGAGATATTTCAAATTTTGAAATGGCATAGAGAGAGATGGGGTGTCAAAACACATCGATCCACACTAGCAGAGTACGAACATGTACATCCCAAGGCATACTCTTAGGACGCCAAAATTTTAACCGTTGAATCAAATCGATCTTGATTATTATCGTAAAAATATATTTTAATCTTAATTGTTGAATCGAATCGATCAATACTATTGGATCAAAAATATGTGTAAAATGTATTATAGATATATATGTATATAGAGGGAGGGAGAGAACTTCTTGGTGCTGTGTAATTGGAATCATGAGCTTAGCAAAAGGGCATGTCCATATATGTTATATTGATCAGCTTGAGTTGATCATAAGAGAGTCCCCCATCTATTGCAAAGAATATGATTCTTCACAAAATAAAAAAATATGAATTAATTTTTATTCTAATATATAATTTTATATATTTGTAATTTTTATGTGTTTAATAGAAATAAAACAATTAGAATATATAATGTTATCTGTTGATTTTAAATATTATTTGTATTTTATTTTTCATATCTTTAACAGATAAATTTATCTGTAATTTAGGTTTAACATGTAACTTTATCTGTTTGCAATCTTCTTGTCTATAACAAATAACATATATGTTTTATAATTTTTATATTATCTAATAACATTATCAAATAGTATTATTAGATGAATTAATAATATTTGGTAATGTTATCATATAATCAAATATAGAGTAACAAAGAATATTGTTTTTAAAATGGATTAAAAACAAGCGGGCCACAGAAATCCACCAAGCAATAGCATTAAAAACAAAAAGAATACATGTATAGATAAAGGTAAAAATAAAAATAAATGAGATGGTCAAAAACTACACAAACAACAAGGGGCAACACAGATAGAAGGAATATGCAAGCTAATCAAGCACCCAAACAGATGGATAATCACTCGGGATGAAAATAAAAATCGGACCGGGCCGATAGTTTAAGGATTGAAAAATTCGATTTGATCCGGTTTCGGTTTGGAGGTTTGGGAAAATCGATTTTTTGGTCCGATTTCGGTTTGGGAGAATACAAAATCAGTTCAAACCGAACCAGACCAGATGGAGATATACATATAAATATGTTATATTTTTAGGTTTATGTGTTATAATTTATAATTCATTACTCCATTAGTTATTTAATCTATTAGGATTTAGGACCATTAACGTGTACTGAAAATAAAAAATCACCATTTATAGAGAGTGAATGCAAATAAAAAAGCGTCAGTCCGGAAATAAAAAATAAAAGTAAGTCCAAAATATTTAATCTTTTAGAATACTGTTCAATACATTTTCATTGTGGAAAATTCCATCCAAACTATTAATTTTTCATTTTTCTTTTGTAGTTAGCCCGAAAATATTGCCCAAAAAATCAAAAAGTCCAAACTGAACCGGTGCAACCTATACAGTCAACATTTTTTTTCCGAAACACCTATACACTCCCAACCAAAGGATATGTTAACGGACTCTTCTAAATTTTTAAAGTATCGTGTTGGACACTTGACTCCCGAATAAGAGTATGAGATGAGATCCATGTCCAATATGTTTAGTTGGACATTCACCTAGAGAAGCAAAACATATTTGTTTCTTGTTCTAGAAACCAAGTTGAATCCTTGGAGAAATTAATGTTTTTGAATTATTGTGTTTTTGTATATTTTTCTTGTAACCATGTTCTGTTAAAGAATTTGATTTATTGTTATTTGAATAAG